>JADHKL010000144.1:0-29621 GCA_019925545.1 Ophiostoma angusticollis | reverse complement strand
TATTATAAGAATTAGTAACTTAACTGGTAAAGGACTTTCTTGTCACGAAAGTAGATATCGGTTCGATTCCGTTCTAATTCGAAGTATAGGAAAAATTGTCATAGGTAGGACAAGTCAATTGCTATTTGATGTCTTTTAGACCTAAAAGTTCGAATCTTTTTTTTTCCGAAAGAGTGTAGTTTAATGGTAAAACAGGAAGCTTCAACCTTCTAGTTCTTTGTTCAATTCAGAGTACTCTTGAATAAAACGATATTAATATTTTAATGTCATTATATCCTAATTTTTAGGTCTCAAATATTTTTAAAATAGATGAATAATTTATTTATTATAAATGAAAATTTTACAAATGGTTATAATAGTGAAGTATTAGACATTATTTCTATATTAGTTATATTATCAGGTATATTTGTTATTATTAGTAAAAATCCTATTATATCTTTATTATTTTTAATTGGATTATTCGGAGGAATTTCTTCATATTTATTAATAATAGGTTTAAGCTTTTTAGGTTTATCTTATTTAGTTGTATACGTTGGAGCAGTGTCTATTTTATTTTTATTTATTTTAATGTTAATTAATATTAGAATGAGTGAACTTCAAAGTAACACTAATAACAGTATACCTTTAGCTATAAGTATAGCTATACTATTTAATTATCCTATTTTTCAATTATTACCTTATGATATTGCAATACTAAATCATAACAATTATTTTAATAATATATTGTACAATGTATCCTTTAATAAAATTAATGTATTAGAAAATAATATTAATAATAATGATATATTATTTGTTACAAGTAAGTTATGAGATGGTAATATTACAGAAATTAGTCATATAACAAGTATAGGTAATATAATGTATACTAATTATAATTTATGATTATTAATAGTAAGTTTTATATTATTACTTGCTATGGTTGGTGCTATTGTTATAACAATAAAACAAAAAAATTAAAAATTTTTAATATAATTTTTATATTAAATGTAAGGGATTAACTCAATGGTAGAGTAACCGTTTTACACACGGGAAGTTATCTGTTCAACTCAGATATTCCTTAAATAAAATTAAATAAAAAAAGTATTATATATATATATATATATAATAATTAGTTAAATTACAATAAATGAATCTAGTAATTTAGATAGATTCCTTAACTTAATGGTAAAGTGTACTTTTGATAAAAGTATTATCAATGTTCGATTCATTGAGGAATTAAGAAAGTTGACTGAGTGGTTTATAGTGGCTGTTTTGAGCACAGTTAAGAAGAAATTCTTCATGGGTTCGAATCCTATACTTTCTGATAAAAATGTTAATTTAAACTAAATAAAATTTAGTTAAATACAGAGTGAAGCCGAAGTGGTTAGGTACTGTGTCAGGGCCACAGAGGACAGAGTTCGACTCTCTGCACTTTGAATTAAAAAATATAATTTGTTATAAAAAATATATTTTTATAAGAAATATAATTGATACGAAATAAAAATTTATACATAAATTTATGTTAGTATATAAAGAGACTATTAAGGAAAAATAGCTATGTATTAAAGAGAAAAGTACTTATCTTATGGTAATAACTCTAAGAGAAATCAAATAATAAACGAAGTGAATTGAATTATCTTATTAACTTCAGGAAAAGAAATCAAAAGAGATTCTATGAAAAGTGAGAACAAAAATAGAGAAGTCTAAATAATAAGTAAAATGGACAAAAAGCTGTTTGAATTTTAAGGGGAACCTTCCTCAAAGACTAAATATAATACATGAGCGATAGCGTATAGTACCGTGAGGGAAAGTTAATGAAATAGTAGTTTTATAAGCAGCTCAAGTGTAAACAAGAGCGTACCTTTTGCATAATGGGTCACCAAGTTAATTTTAGATGCGAGCAAATGCGTAGTTAAACCGGTCAAGTAAAATGAATAGTATCTAAAATTAGACCCGAAGTACAGTGATCTTACCATGGTCAGGATTATAAAGGTCCGAACGGGTTATCGTTGCAAAGATATCCGAAGAACTGTGGTAAGTATAGTGAAAGACAATTCTGACTGTATTAGCTGGTTTTCTGCGAAACCTATAATAGTAGGCAATTTAAGTAACATCTTTGCAGGTACAGAACTTAATCTCAAACAAAATATATTATTTCGTATATATCGGGGGATCGTGAAGATTTTACTGGTGAGTTTGTGGACTCGGAATGGCAAAGATGAATCTTGAAATATCAGACATAGAATGATAAGGTTGTATGTCAAAAGGGAAACAGCCCAGAACAAGAGTTAAGGTTCCAAAGTTATTATTAAGTGAAATTAAGAATGTAATTTTCTAAACCAACAAGGAGATTGGCTTAGAAGCAGCCATTATTTAAAGATCTCGTATCAGAGCACTTGTTAAATGTTAAAAGCGTCGAAAATTTAACGGATCTAAATAATACACCGAAACCTTGTCTATAAATAATATCATAATTATTTGTAGGGTAGCAGAACATTGAGTTAATTTAAGTATTTTTTATATAAAAAATAATATCATAACTCAAGTGAGAATGGTGACATGAGTAACTAAAAAGAATAATTATTGATATTTATATGAAAATCTTTATTTTCATGATGAATAATAATAATAATAATTATAAAAACCATTATTTTTATAATTAAGAGTATAAATAATTTAATTATTTATATTTTATTATTATTAATAATCTATTATTATTTTAATTTAATAATAATAATAATATTGATAAAACTCGCCTAAAGCTTATGGTTATGTTAAGTAACGGCCTCTAAATTTATAACCTAAAGGTTAAAATGATGAGAAAATCTTATTACTATATAAGACAACATTTTTAAGTGTAAAGTGTGCTAGAAATAATTAGTAATTACAGATGTATATATGCAAGTAATGGATAATTATATATATACAAAAACCGTACCTAAAAACTGAAACAAGTAAGCTAGTAGAGAATACGAAGGCGTATGAGATAACAATCTTAAAGGAACTCGGCAAACTAACTACTGTAACTTAGGGACAAGGAGGGCTCATTTAATCTGATTAATACCAGATATAAAGGAAGAAACATGAAATAGTGTTGTACGACTGTTTAATTAAAACACAGCACTTTGCCAAAGATAAAAAATCGAAGTATTGAGTGTGATGTCTGCCCGATGTCAGTCTGTTACCTTTAGAAATTAAATTTAAACAAAGTTTGGTTTTTAAAGAAGCACTGGTTAATGGCGGTCTTATTTTGAGGATCCTAAGGTAGCGAAATGCCTTGGCCGTTAAATGCGGTCTTGCATGAATGATGTAACGATACAACAGCTGTCTCTAAGATTGACTCAGTGAAATTGGAATAACTGTGCAGATACAGTTTACCTCTAGGTAGACGAGAAGACCCTATGCAGCTTTACCGTTACTAATTATTGAATATAACCCTATCAAAGTGTAGTTTAGAAGGTTCATTGATGAGATAAAAGTGAAAGACCTTTATTTGTGAATTATATTATAAACCTTAATAAAAAAAGGAAGAGTGGTTAGGAGACAGTTTATGCGGGGCACAGACCCCTTAAAGAGTAAAAGGGAGTATCTAAATTGTATAACATTAAAAAATTTATATATTTTTTATTGTTTGTTATTATTTTATTGTTTGTTATTATTTTAACTTTGTTATATTTAATCCTTTGTTTGTGTATATTATTGTACACTGAGGGTGTGATAGGTAGGATTTCGACTATAGGGAAAATAGTTGTACAAAAAAAAATATTCTTTTATATTTTTTATAGTTATTATAATTTATAATTATTAATAATAATGTGAAGTACTTATCAAGCTAAATGGCTTAATCTTGCTTTACTGTTTGATTAACAACAAATCTTACAGTCGCGTAAGCGGGGCATTGGATCACGAGATACCATAAGGAAAGATCTTGGGTTATTGGAAAAGCTACGCTAGGGATGTTAGTCCTTCAATATTTTTTAATTATTGATACAATTATTGGGTTAATTTCAAGAATTACTTAACATATATATAAGTAAATTTGAAGCGAAGTTTATTTTAAATTTAAAATAAAATTGTTCAACGACTAAAAGTGAGTTATAAAACAATAATCTTTTTTTAATACCCAACATTTTTTTTTTAGTTAGATTAGATTAATTTTAATTAAAAAAATAAAAATTATGGAAAATAAAAATTATTTAAATAATAGTAATATATTTAATAAATATATTAATAATAAATATAAATTAATTCCTTTTAATACTATTAATAATAAAGTAGGAAATATTAGATATTATCCTTCTGAATTTAAAGAATGAACTGATATTGTTTATTATTTTGATTCTAATTATACTAAAAATTTACCTATATATAATTTAAGAATTAATGATTTATTAAAAAATTATTTTGATTTATTTTTAAATCGTTATAATACTAATTTAAGAATTAGACTTTTTAACATAATACATACTTCTTTAAACAAAATATTTATTAGTAAAACTGAATTAAGACATACTAATAATAAAGTTATAATAACTTTATACGTTTATAATAGAGAAAAATTTGTATTATTAAAAAGATTAGCCTTTTTTCAAAAAAAAAAAATCTTATCTTTTTTAAGAAAATTTATATCTCTATCGCCTTACGCTTTTAATAGTAAAATTATGAGATTAGAATTAATTTCTTTAAAAAAAATTAAATTAAAACTTGATATTAATAAATTAAAATTTAAAGAAATTTTCTTACATAAATTAAGTAAATTGTTTAGTAAAATTTATAAAAAAAAAGTGGAATTTAATATAATTAATTTAAAATCTTATACATATCATCCTGATCTTATAACAGAATTTATGAAAAAAAAATTAAAAACTAAAGCTGGTAAAGAACGTTGAGTTATGGGACTTATATTAAGAAAAAGTTTTTATATGAAAAATTTTTTAATATTAAATAAATTAAAAAATAAAGCTAATATAGTACAATATAAAAATTTAAATATTAATAGTATAGTTAATAACATTAATTTAGATGAAACTATAAAGGATTTATATTATATAGATGATCGTAAAAATGAAGATATTATATTTGATTCTATTAAATATAAAAATATAGGAGGTGTAAAACTACAAGTAAAAGGTAGATTAACTAAACGTAATAAAGCAGAAAGAGCACGTACTATAGTAAAAATACAAGGAAATTTAAAAGATACAGATTCATCTTATAAAAGATTACCTTGTGTATATTTAAGAGGAAATTATAAACCTAATGTAGAATCTTCAATAAAAATTACTAAACGTCGTGTTGGATCATTTGCCATAAAAGGTTGAATTAGTGGAAAATAATTGTAATAATAATAACTAATTAAAAAAAAAATGAAGAAATAGTCTGAACCATTTTGTGAAAAATGGAAATAAATATTTATGATAACAAGTTGAACAGGCTAATTTGCGCAAGAGTGCACAAAATGAGTGCGCGGTTTGGCACCTCGATGTCGGCTTAACTTATCCTCATGGATGCAGAAGCTATGTAGGGTACGACTGTTCGTCGATTAAAAAGTTACATGAGCTGGGTTAAATACGTCGTGAGACAGTATGGTTTCTATCTTCTAGAGGGAATTGGAATATAATAAGAATTAGCCTTGTACGAAAGGAACGTGGGGAACACCCTATATCTTTTACGAATAGCGGTTTTGTTAACCTCTGGTTTATCTGTTGTTTATGTGCCCAGATATTAATTTAAGTATAATAATTATTATTATACAGGGATGTTACTTTCACTTAGGTAAATATATAGCATAGGCATGGCAGAAAAGCTAAGTTGGCCAGAGATAAGTACTGAAAACATATAAGTACGAAGCTCATCTTAAGATATTTCTTATATATACGTAAAAGAATATTACGTAATAGGCTTAGTTTGTAATAATCTAGAGATTTTTAGATACTAAGTACTAATTTTATAAATTACTAAATGTTTATTCGTATCTTATATTTAGCTTGGTTAGCATAACAGTAATGCAATTGTTTTGTAATCAATGGAAACAAGTGCGATTCTTGTACTGAGCTTTAAAAATATTTATTACAAATATATTTTTGTAATAATAGGACTAGTAGACAAGTGGTTACGTCATAGCTTTTTCAATGCTAATATCGCGGGTTCAAATCCTGTCTAGTCTAAATTACAGAGGTTATAGCTCAATGGTAGAGCATACTGCTCATGACAGTAATTATAAGTGTTCGACTCACTTTAACCTTATTATGCGGTTTGGTGTAATAGTGACATATTTGACTCATGATCAAAAGAAGAAGGTGCAAACCCTTTGGCCGCGTTAAATTAATTTAATTTATAGTCCTAATGATGAAATTTGGTAAACATAACGAGCTTAAAACTTGTGGGTTAACGCCTTGAAGGTTCGAGTCCTTCTTAGGATACCATTTATAATATAAAAACAGCAAATTAATTTTACCTCTTATTCAACTAATAAATTAGTATAATCCCCTATACTGAATTTAAATTAAATATAGAGGTATTTATACAATGTTAAATTTATTAATAAAATAGCAACTGTAATTTAAGGGTAAAATAATCAGTTTCCACCTGGAATTTCTCTGTTCGACTCAGAGTAGTTGTATATTAAAAGGACATCGTATAATGGTATTACAGTTACTTTGCATGAAATATGGTAAACATAACGAGCTTAAAACTTGTAGGCTAACGCCTTGAAGGTTCGAGTCCTTCTTAGGATATAGCGAGTAGGTTATAGATATATAGCTTATTTTAGGATAATATGATCCTTTTTATAATAATTAATATTAATATGATGAATAAAAATTTGTACCTATTTTGGTTTATAATGACTTAGAACAAAATAAAGAAATTATTAAAAAAAAAATAGCGACTATCATTTAACGGTAGGATAATGGATTTCCAATTAGAGTGTGTTCCTTCAACTCCAACTATTCGTAATATAAGGGAAAATAGTGAAACGGTATCACGTGGATTTTGCTTATCCGAATTTCAGATTCAAGTTCTGATTTTTCCACAAATAGAAAAAAAATTAATTCATAGGGGTTATAGTATAAGGGTATTACAATAATTTAGCCCATTAAAAATCTGGGTTCAAATCCTAGTAACTCCACGAATTATAATTTAATTAAATTATAATTTAGAGAATTAAGTCTCTTTTAATAACAATAAAAAAAAAAGCTCGAAAAGCTCAATTGGTTGAGCGGAACTCTGAAGATGTTTAGGTTGTAAGTTCGAATCTTACTTTGGGCACAATAAATGATAATTATTATTTTTATTGTTTATTTGAGAAGATACAGTTCTCTTTATTTATGTATAAATAAAAAAAAAATGATGAAAAATTCAAATGGTTTAAACTTTGAAAGATTTTTCAAAAAATCCTGTTAATTATTTAACAAATAATCGTCAATCTAGAATATTATTAATTTTTTTGTTAGAACCTCAGATTCAATATTAGAGTCTAATGTTAATTTTACCTTTTCTGGGATATTAAACAAATTTTCTATATCTTCACCTATATATTTATCATTAAAAATATCATGTGTGTCTGGTCTATTATCTGTATCTACGTCATTATTATATAATTCCATATTTGAACTATAATTAGCTTCTGTATAAGTTCAAGTATCTGAAGAAGATGATGGTTTAATATCTTCTAAATTATCAATAATATCTAGATTTTTATCTTCTAAATCTTCTAAATATTCTTCTATTAACGCATAAAAATTATCTATTTTATTTAAATAGTCATCATAAATTAGAATAGAGTCTTCAATAGGTAATTTAGTATAATTTACAGATACTTGTATAATTACCCCTAATATTAAACTAACAAATAAACTAAATATAATTATATAAATAATAGATTTATATGTATAATATTTTTTAGATTGAAGTCATATAAAGAGGATATTAAAATATATTTTACTTAAAGCAGTAATTTTATTACTAGCTATATAAGGTATTAACTCTAATCCTGAAGATTTTTTAATACTATTATTATCTAAATCGTTAAGAATTAAAGGTTTAGTATCTACTCATAATGTATCCACATAAATTTTCTCTCTTTTAACATAAGAACTAGGATTAATCTCTATATTTTTTTCAAATATTGATACATAACCTTCACTAATGTTTTTCTTAGATTCCATTCTATTAGTTTTAATAATATCATTATTTTCATACATATTAACATAATCATCTAAAGATAAAGAATCTTTATTAACACCTTTAGATACTTTAACTATACTATCATCTTCTAAAACTAAACAATACGTCTTATTACTAATGAAGTAACCTTTTTTAACTTTATACTCTAATTTAAATTTACCTAACTCAGTAGGACTAATTAAATTATCATCTAAAGGAATGTCAGTTACTATACTATCAGTATCAGTATAATATAATTTACCTCCTTTATCAAGTATAGATTTCATTATTTTATACATATATATTCTAGCATAAGAAGTTATAGCCGCACTAATAACAACAGAAGTGTTTTTATATTTCGATGGTTTATCAATTTCTTCATTTAATTCCCCTGAATATTCATTTAGTAATTTAACTTCAGAAATATTTAAACTATCTAATAATTCATTATCTATTTTATCTGAATATGAGACTAAAGTATTATCTTTATCAATTTCAGTAAAAGAAAATACTTCTTTTGTAGCATAAATTAGTTCTAATTTATTTTCATTCACTATTTTAGTAACAGGATTTAATATATTTAAACCAAATCTTCCTAATAGACTATTTTGCAGTAATTTAGCTATACTTTTTAAAGCAGGATTCTTTGTTGTAGATTTAATGGAATACAAGTCATTAACGTAACTGTTAAAAACATCATTAATCTCATTAAACTTATAACCTTTAATAACTTTTATTTTATAACCCATTTCTTGAGCTAATTTCAGTTCTTCACTGAAATATCAGCCTTCTCACTTTCCTGTGGGGAAAATAAGACCTTTTTTATCCGATCTATATGGTAACACAGGTAAATATTCATTGTAATTTTTATACTCTATTTCACAGTAAAAGAATCCGAATAAACTATCTATGTTAGGTCTAATAATATCTTCATGATATTCAATATAGCTATTAATAGTACCAGGCATAGCACTTAAAGCAGTAAAAGGATATAAAGAATTTACATCATAATAATATAAATTTTCACCGTAAGGTTTAAATACCTCAGTTCTACCTCCATAATAACAGACTTTTAAAAATTAAACCTAAATAATAAAAAGAGATTATCCTATTGTAAAATAGTTTACTTTAATTTAAAGAATATTTGAAAGTAGTAAAATACACTATAGCAATTAAACGTGAGCTACCCGAAGGCACGTAGCGTTTAACCTAAAGAAATATTATTGGTATTTGTTAGTATAGGGGTTTTATATATTTCACATTTTATGGTTAATAATATTGATATAATCAGTCAAATTATGGAATAGAGTAAAAAATAAATATATTAGAAGAAAAATTTATACAAAGTTTTATTAGTGTTATTAACTATATAAAAAGAAATTTATATATAATTATTGTATATAATTTTGTAAGTAATATAATACAATATTATAGTTCAAATGCTGGAATGGAAGACAGAGTAAGCTTAGGACTTGCGGGTTAAATACCATGAAGGTTCGAGTCCTTCTTTGAATAAATTATTTTATATAATTTTATATGTTATAATATGTTGTGGACTAATGGGTAAGTCATAAATTTTTGGTATTTACTATTGAGTGTTCGAATCGCTCCAACATAATAATAGGATAATATAGCTCAATAGGTAGAGCAACTGTATGTGGCACAGTAGGTTCTCTGTTCGATTCAGAGTATTTTCCCTTATATAGCTTGAATAGTTTAAAGGTAAAACCTTATTTTCATACGATAATGATAGGTGTTCAATTCACCTTTCAAGCTAGACATATTAAATATGTCTATTTAATATAAAAATGCTTTTAATTTCAATATTATCTTTATTACTTTCTAATGCCGTTACTATACGACGAGATATATCAATACTTTTTAATAGAATAGCTATAATTGCTTTAGTTTATTCTATATTACATACTGTAACAACTCTATTTATAGTTAATAAAGGTATAAGTTTACATGGAGGTTTACTTGTTATTACTAACATAACACAAATATTTGATATTTTTATATTTTTAATTAGTATATTAATATTACAATTAACTAGTTTTTTCCCTAGAAAAGTATGGGTACCTGAACATTCTTCGTTAACACAATTGTTATTTAATAATCTCGTTTTTTATAGAACAAAAATTATTAATAAAATGGCTGATCATTTAAGAATTATAGAATATCCCTTAATATTATTATTTATAATTAGTGGAGCTGTATTTTTAATCTCTAGTAGCGATCTAGTTTCTATCTTTTTATCTATAGAATTACAAAGTTATGGTTTATATTTATTAAGTACTATATATAGAAATTCAGAGTTATCTACTACAGGTGGATTAATGTACTTTTTATTAGGAGGTTTAAGTTCAAGTTTTATCTTATTAGGTACAAGTTTATTATACGCTAATTCCGGTACAACTAATTTAGATACATTGTATCTTATAACTAGTGTTAGTGATAGTACGGATTTTTGATATAAACCTTTTTATATAAATTTCTCCTTACTTATATTTAGTATTGGATTTTTATTTAAAGTAAGTGCAGCACCATTCCATTTTTGATCACCTGATGTTTATGATAGTATCCCTACAATAGTTACAACATTCGTAGCTATTATAGCAAAGATTTCAATATTTATACTTTTATTAGAAATAGTTTATTATACTAGAAATTATTTTACAGATTTTAATTGAACATATGGTTTATTAATTAGTTCTTTATTATCCATGATAATAGGAACAGTAGTAGGTTTAACTCAATTTAGAATAAAAAGATTATTTGCTTATAGTACAATTTCTCATGTGGGATTTATATTATTAGCTTTAAGTATATCTAGTATAGAATCAACTCAAGCCTTTATTTTTTATTTAATGCAATATTCTATTAGTAATTTAAATGTTTTCTTAATATTAGTTGCTATAGGATTTTCTTTATACTATTATATTAGTGATAATAAAGAATATAAAGAACTATTAGATAAAGATAATTCACCTATACAATTAATTAGTCAATTAAAAGGATATTTTTATATAAATCCTGTATTATCTTTAAGTTTAGTAATAACTATATTTTCATTTGCAGGTATACCACCTCTTGCTGGTTTCTTTGCCAAACAGATGGTTTTAAGTGCAGCTTTAGATAATGGTTATATATTTTTATCTTTAATTGCTATATCTACAAGTATAATCGGGGCTGTATATTATTTAAATATAATAAAAGAAATTTTTTTTTATTCACCTCAATATAAAATAAATCCTTTATTAGAAAATTTAAACTTTAATGCTAATATCTATAATAATAATAATAAATTAATAAAATCTATTAATTTTAAGTATAATAATATTTCTATATCTAGCCCTATAGCTATTACAATATCAATTATAACATTAATTATATTGTTATTTATATTTGTAAATAAAGAATGATTAAGTATGAGTACCATATTGGTACATTTATTATTTTATTCTTAAATGAGTAGTATGAGTATATTTTTTATTTTAGTACTTATTATAGCTGTACTTTTTTTAGCTATAAATTTAATATTTGCACCCCATAATCCGTATCAGGAAAAGTATTCTATTTTTGAGTGTGGATTTCATAGTTTTTTAGGTCAAAATAGAAGTCAATTTACTATAAAATTCTTTATATATGCACTTATATTTCTTCTTTTAGATTTAGAAATACTATTAATATATCCCTTTGGAGTTAGTAGTTATACTAATGATTTATACGGATTAATTATAGTACTTGGTTTCACAACAATTGTAACAATAGGTTTTGTATTTGAATTAGGAAAAAATGCGTTAAAAATAGATAGTAGACAATCTTTAATTAAAAATAAAAACAACAATATAAAAATATTTACTTTATAATAATAAATATTTAATAATTTTAATATGTGGTATTATACCTATAAATTATAATAAATGCTAAATAGTGCATTGTTTTAAGAGATTAGAAAAAAAAAGATAAATTTAAATGATACAAGTTGCAAAAATTATTGGTACAGGTTTAGCTACAACAGGGTTAATAGGTGCAGGTGTAGGTATAGGGGTAGTTTTTGGTGCTTTGATATTAGGTGTAGCAAGAAACCCTTCATTAAAAGGTCAATTATTCACTTATGCTATATTAGGTTTTGCATTCAGTGAAGCAACTGGTTTATTTGCATTAATGATGGCTTTTTTACTTCTGTATGTTGCTTAATTATAATTTCTTTATTTTGTTCAATTAATAACTTTATATTTAAGCTAATACAAATGAAAATTTATCTAATGCTAGGTAAAATTTTCATGAGTAAAATTGAATTAAAACCTACTAATATTACAGTTAATAAAAATACTAAAATTTTAAATGGATTAATTCAAAATAGTTGAGATAAAAGCAAATACATCAAAAATATAGCTTTATTTTCAACTACTAGTATTAATCATGCCCCTATAGATGAAGAATCTAATGAAGCATTAATGGCAGAGATAAAAGAAGCTGTTAAAGATGACATAAAAGCCAATACTCCGGTATTTAAAGCTCCTAGAGACTCAGGGTTTTTAAATGCTCCAATCCACACTCCAGCTGAAACTGAAGTAAAGTATGCGGCATTTATATCCAAATATGATAATATAGTTGCTAAAGTAGTTAGCGAAGAGATTACAAAATCTACTGAAAGAGTTACTGAAGAACTTGAAAAAAATCATCCTGAGCATTCCAAAGAAGAATTGGAAACAAAAGTTTCTAGTGTGGTAAAAGGCGAGTTTCATAACGAAACATATGATATGGATATGCTACCTAAACAAGCAAATTGACGCGCTAGCGTGTTAAATGAGATGATGGGTATTTCAGATTCAGCATCTTCTTCTGAAACACCTGTAGCTACATTTAATGATAATAGTTTTGTTACTGAAAATGTTGTAGGTAGTCCTGGATGTAGAAGTGCAGATTTTCCAAATGCACCTGAAAGAATTAGAGATCCTTTTCCTTCAGATAGTAGCTCTCAATCTGAGACATCCGAATCTCAAAATGAATACAGTCCTTATGGTCAAGATGAAAAGAGTCCTGAATATATTTATTCATCTAATCCTTATGGTCAAAGTGGATATAATCCTTATGGTCAAAGTGGATATAATCCTCGAGATCCTAATGGATCTAGTCCTGAAGAACAAAGACTTGAAGAATCTAACCCTCAAGAACAAAGACTTGAAAACTCTAATGTTCAAGAACAAAGACTTGAAGAATCTAGTTCTCCAGAATCACAACTTGAAGCAGAGGAAAACTCTAGTGCTCAAGAACCAGAACTTGAAAATACTGAATCTAATCCTCGAGAAGAACAACCTGAAGTAAAGGAAGAATCTAATACTGAAGAAGAACAACCTGAAGTAAAGGAAGAATCTGTAATTCGGAAAAGAAAACTTGAAGAAGAGGAAGAATCTAGTACTCCTAAAAGATTTAAACAAGATTCAAGTGATATAGCTAGTGATACAGAACCTTTTGATTTTAACGGAGGTGATGATTAAAATAGAGCTTTAGGTTTTTCATTTTCATATTCATTTTCATTTTTGTTTGTATTATATTTTCATTTTAATTTCATACTTATAGGTAGCTCTAATAAAGCGAGGGTAGGTGTATTTATAAAATAAATAAGGTAAATAAGTATGAATATTATATATAAATATATTACTAATAATTAGTAAAAATATTTTTTGTTATTATTTAATTCTATATGCTATGAAAATAATTTAATTATTTATATCTACAATATAGAAAATTATATTTAATTATAAGTTATGAATTTATTATTAAAAAATTTAATAATTAAATTAGATGCACCAGAAGCTTGAGGTATTTATTTTCAAGATAGTGCTACTCCCCAAATGGAAGGATTAGTGGAATTACATGATAATATAATGTATTATTTAGTAATAATATTATTTGGTGTAGGATGAGTATTATTATCTATAATAAGAAATTTTGCTGTAAATGTTTCTCCTATATCTCATAAATATTTAAACCATGGTACATTAATCGAATTAATTTGAACTATAACTCCAGCAATTATATTAATTTTAATAGCTTTTCCTTCTTTTAAATTGTTATATTTAATGGATGAAGTTAGTGACCCTTCAATGTCTATTTTAGCAGAAGGGCATCAATGATACTGAAGTTATCAATATCCAGACTTCTTAGATTCAGAGGAAGAATTTATAGAATTTGATTCTTATATAGTTCCAGATTCTGACTTAGAAGAAGGTGGATTAAGAATGTTAGAAGTGGATAATAGAGTTATAGTACCTGAATTAACTCATATCAGATTTATTATAACTTCAGGTGACGTTATACATTCATTTTCTTGTAATTCTTTAGGTATAAAATGTGATGCATATCCAGGTAGATTAAATCAAGTTTCAGTTTTTATTAATAGAGAAGGTGTTTTTTATGGACAATGTTCTGAAATATGTGGTATATTACATAGTTCTATGCCTATTGTTATAGAATCAGTTTCTTTAGAAAAATTTTTAACATGACTTGAAGAACAATAAGTTTATATATATATATATATATGTATATATAGAGGTGTGTTAGCTTAATGGATAAAGCCTAGTAGTACGGTTACTGAGATTATAAGTTCAAATCTTATACACATCTTTTTTAATATAGTTATAAGTAACTAAAATAATTTAGTAATTTATGTATATATTTACTATGAATATAACTTTAATACTTTTTTTAATAGGAATTTTAGGATTTGTTTTGAATAGAAAAAATATTATATTAATGCTTATTTCAATTGAAATAATGCTTTTATCTATAACATTCCTAATATTGATAAGTTCACTTAATATTGATGATATTATAGGTCAAACTTATGCAGTATATATAATAATAGTCGCAGGTGCCGAATCTGCGATAGGTTTAGGTATATTGGTAGCTTTTTATAGATTAAGAGGAAGCATAGCAATAGAATATAAATAATGTATTTAAGTATAATAATATTACCTTTATTAGGATCTATAGTTTCTGGCCTTTTTGGTAGAAAAGTTGGAGTTAGTGGAGCACAAATTATAACTTGTTCAAGTGTAATTATTACTACTATATTAGCTATAATTATATTTTTTGAAGTAGGTTTTAATAATATTGTTTTATCAATTAATCTATTTAGATGAATAGATAGTGAATGATTTAATATTATATGAGGTTTTCAATTTGATAGTTTAACAGTATCTATGTTAATTCCTGTATTGATAATTAGTTCTTTAGTTCATATTTATTCAATTGGATATATGAATGGAGATCCCCATAATCAAAGATTTTTTAGTTATCTAAGTTTATTCACATTTATGATGATAATACTTGTAACAGCTAATAATTATTTACTAATGTTTGTAGGGTGAGAAGGTGTAGGAGTTTGTTCTTATCTTTTAGTAAGCTTTTGATTTACTAGGATAGCAGCAAATCAAAGTTCTATGTCAGCATTTTTAACTAATAGAGTCGGTGATTGTTTTTTAACTATAGGAATGTTTACTATATTATGATCTTTAGGTAATTTAGATTATAGTACAGTATTTTCATTAGCACCTTATGTTAATGAAAATATAATAATAATAATAGGAATATGTTTATTAATAGGTGCTATGGCTAAAAGTTCTCAAGTAGGTCTTCATGTTTGATTACCTATGGCAATGGAGGGTCCTACACCCGTATCAGCTTTAATTCACGCAGCTACAATGGTTACAGCTGGTGTATATTTATTAATGCGTTCATCTCCTTTAATAGAATATAGTTCTACAATATTATTATTATGTTTATGACTAGGAGCTATAACAACTGTATTTAGTTCTCTTGTAGGATTTTTTCAACAAGATATAAAAAAAGTTATAGCTTATTCAACTATGTCTCAATTAGGTATGATGGTAATAGCTGTAGGTTTATCTTCTTATAATACTGCTTTATTTCATTTAGTTAATCATGCTTTTTATAAAGGACTTTTATTTTTAGGAGCTGGTGCTGTTATACATGCAATGGCAGATAACCAAGATTTTAGAAAATATGGAGGATTAATATCTTTCTTACCTTTAAGTTACTCAGTTATACTAATAGCTAGTTTAAGTTTAGTAGCTTTCCCTTTTATGACTGGATATTATAGTAAAGATTTTATATTAGAATCTGCTTACGGGCAATATTCATTTAGTAGTATATCTGTTTATATAATAGCTGTAATAGGTGCAATATTTACTACTTTATACTCAGTTAAAGTTCTTTATTTAACATTCTTAACTAATCCTAATGGACCTCTGATAAATTATAAACATGCACATGAAAGTGATATATTTATGAGTTTACCTTTAGTTGTATTAGCTATATTTTCTATATTTTTTGGGTTTTTAACTAAAGATATATTTATAGGTTTAGGTTCAGGATTTTTTATAGATAATAGTATATTTATTCATCCTAATTCTGAAATTATGATAAATGCTGAATTTGGTGTTTCTACTTATTGAAAATTATTACCTTTTATATTTACTGTTGTATTTAGCATTATAGCTATAGTATTATCTGAATTTTTATCTGAACTTGTTATTAATTTTAAATTATCTGCAGTAGGTAAAACAATTTTTGGTTTTTTTAATCAAAGATTCTTAATTGAATTCTTTTATAATAAGTATATTACTAACTTAATTTTAAATCTAGGTGGTCAAACTGTTAAGATATTAGATAAAGGAAGTATAGAACTACTAGGTCCATATGGTCTAGAAAAAAAATTATTAACTTCAAGTAAAAATATTACTAATTTAAATAAAGGAATTGTAACAAACTACGCTTTATTTATATTAGTAGGCTTTATAGTATATATATTTTCTATTAATTTAGGACTTACTTATAATTTAAACCTAATAATATTATTACTAATGTTTATAATTAGTTCACTTTCTTAATAAATAAATTTTAATTTAAAGATATCAAATAACACTTTAATTTCATTATTTGTAATGAAGTTAACATATATATATATATATATTTATACGATCATTTAATATATGATGATTAAACAAAAAGAATAAAATAAATAAGAAGGGATTAAATAAAAAAAAATATTATTATTTTTTTCATTTAAATTTAATAACATTAAATAATGAGGTTGATTAAAAATAATACTATCTTAAAACTAGCTAATCAATATCTTATTGATGCTTCTCAGCCTAGTAATATAAGTTATTTATGAAACTTTGGTTCATTATTGGCATTATGTTTAATAATACAAATAGTAACAGGTGTAACATTAGCTATGCATTATAACCCAAGTATATTAGAAGCTTTTAATTCTGTAGAACATATTATGAGAGATGTAAATAATGGATGATTAATTCGTTATTTACATAGTAATACAGCTTCAGCTTTCTTTTTTTTAGTTTACTTACATATAGCAAGAGGTATTTATTATGGATCTTATAGATCACCAAGAACATTAACTTGAACAATTGGTGTGATAATACTTATACTTATGATAGCTATAGGTTTCCTGGGTTATGTTTTACCTTATGGTCAAATGTCTTTATGAGGTGCAACAGTTATTACTAACCTTATTAGTGCTATACCGTGAATAGGACAAGATATAGTTGAGTTCATTTGAGGAGGGTTTTCTGTTAATAATGCTACATTAAATAGATTCTTTTCATTACATTTCGTATTACCTTTCCTATTAGCTGCTTTAGTATTAATGCATTTAATAGCACTTCATGATACAGCAGGATCAGGTAACCCTGTAGGTGTTGCAAGTACTTTTGATAGAGTACCTTTTGCTCCTTACTTCTTATTTAAAGATTTAGTTACTATTTTTATCTTTATTTTTGTTTTAAGTTTATTTGTTTTCTTTATGCCTAATGCTTTAGGGGATAGTGAAAATTATATAATGGCAAATCCAATGCAAACACCTCCTGCTATTGTACCTGAATGATATTTATTACCTTTTTATGCTATACTAAGATCTATACCTAATAAGTTATTAGGAGTTCTTGCAATGTTTGGAGCACTATTAGCCTTACTTACTTTACCTTTAACAGATTTAGGTAGATCTAGAGGTTTCCAGTTTAGACCTTTAAGTAAGTTTATATTCTATATATTTGGTGTAATTTTTATTACATTAGCATATCTAGGTTCAGCACACGTTGAAGCACCTTATATTATAATAGGACAAGTATTTTCAATAGCTTATTTCGGATATTTCTTATTTTTATTACCTATTTCTAGTTTATTAGAAAATAGTTTTATAGATCTAGCTAATGAATCAGTTAAATAAATAAGATAAAAAAAATAAAAATACTATAATAAATACAATATAAGTATATTAAGATTATGATGTAAAGGGTTTACACTTAGATTGCAAATCTAAAGTATGAGGTTCGACTCCTCCATAATCTTTAATAATAATATTATTCTTATTAGCTTAATGGTAGAGCAAGATACTTCTAATATCAAGACTCTAGTTCGAATCTGGAATAAGAAAACTTTAACAATATTTTATTACAAAATTTAACACTATTTAATTACACAATATTATTATAATGAGTACTTTAGAACAAAAAAATTATATTTTAAATTCTTCTATTTCTATGCCAGTAGAAAGATGATTTTTATCTACTAATGCAAAAGATATAGGAACAATTTACTTAATTTTTGCATTATTTTCAGGTTTACTTGGTACAGCTTTTTCTGTATTAATAAGAATGGAGCTTAGTGGACCTGGTGTTCAATACATAGCAGATAATCAATTATACAATAGTATAATTACTGCTCATGCTATTTTAATGATTTTCTTCATGGTTATGCCTGCATTAATAGGTGGATTTGGTAATTTCTTATTACCTTTATTAGTAGGAGGGCCTGATATGGCATTCCCTAGATTAAATAATATAAGTTTTTGATTACTACCCCCTAGTTTAGTTTTATTAGTTTTCTCTGCTTGTATAGAAGGTGGAGCTGGTACAGGTTGAACTATATACCCTCCGTTATCTGGAATACAGAGTCATAGTGGACCTAGTGTTGATTTAGCTATATTTGCTTTACATTTAACAGGGATAAGTAGTTTATTAGGAGCTATAAATTTTATAACAACAGTAATTAATATGAGAACTCCTGGTATAAGATTACACAAATTATCTTTATTTGGATGAGCTGTAGTTATTACAGCTGTTTTATTATTATTATCTTTACCTGTTTTAGCTGGTGGTATTACTATGGTTTTAACAGACAGAAATTTTAATACTTCATTCTTTGAAACAGCAGGTGGAGGAGATCCTATATTATTCCAACATCTTTTCTGATTCTTTGGGCACCCTGAGGTTTACATTTTAATTATACCGGGATTTGGTATAATTAGTACAACTATTTCAGCTAATTCTAATAAATCAGTATTCGGTTATATAGGTATGGTATATGCTATGATGTCTATAGGTATACTAGGATTTATAGTTTGAAGCCATCACATGTATACTGTTGGTTTAGACGTGGATACAAGAGCTTATTTTACAGCTGCTACTTTAATTATTGCTGTACCTACAGGTATTAAAATATTTTCTTGATTAGCTACTTGTTATGGAGGTTCTATAAAATTAACTCCTTCTATGTTATTTGCTTTAGGTTTTGTATTTATGTTTACAATAGGAGGATTAAGTGGAGTTCTTTTAGCTAATGCTGCTTTAGATACTGCATTCCATGACACTTATTACGTTGTTGCTCTTTTGGGCTTTTATTGTTATTTTAACAATAATAAATTTGGCTATATGCTGAAACCTATATCATTAGAAAATTATTTACTATATAGTTTACATTATTATCTTTTTAAAATAGATATATATAGAAATATAAAATTTCTTACTTTATATAGTCAAAATAATAATTTTTCTGTTATACCTAAGTATATGGATATAAAATCAGCAGAAAACTGCAAAGGATTCTCAGAGACTACATGCCAATCATTTTTTCCCGGTAATAAAGATTTAAATGTCTTTTTCAATAGATTAGCTGGTATTATAGATGGATGTGGTAAATTTGAGTTTGAAAATATTAACTCTAAATTAATATTAAAAGCTATAAAAATTAAAATACCTAATAGAGATATTAGAATAATAAGTCATATTAAAAATATTTTAGATTTAGGTATAATAAGATCTTCTAAAAATAAACCTCATTCAACATTTATTGTTAAGGATAAAGAAGAAATGTTATTTATTATTAATAATTTAAACGGTTTAATCAGATTAAAGGTAGAAGAAATTAAAAAATCTTGTAATTTTTTTAATTTGGAATATATTCCAGCTAATTACGAAATTTACCCGAATGATCCTTATCTTGCTGGATTAATTGATACAAAAGGTAGTATTATTTATAATAATTCTCAAAATAGGATAGAATGTAATATTATACTTAATTTAAATAATTATAGTATAAAACTTAATTTTAATAATACTATTCCTTTTTATAAACCCGGTTATTCTTATATAAATAAAAATAATAATAAACATAAGTTAATAATAAAGTATCAAACTCTAAACGGTATGATATTCTTATATCAATTTGTTATGAATAATAGATTATATTCAGATTATAAATTTTTCAGAGTTTCTAAAATAAAATCTTTTATCTTAATAAGAGATTTTAAAAATGAACCTGAAGATAGTCTAGAATATAAAAAATTTATGGAATTTATAGAAATATGAATAAGATATAAAAATCCTTCTTGATATAAAGTACCGTTCTTAAAAAAAATGATAATATAGTCCTATTTGTATGTTACTGCTATAAAATTTAGATGTAATTTACTGTTCCTTTTTTCTTAATAAACTCAATTTTAAATAACAAATGTATTTTAAATAATTTTGACTAAAATTAGCTCAAAAAAACGATAGTCTAATGTATGATGATTAAACAAAAAGAATAAAACAAACAAGAAGGAATTTAAATAGTTTTATTTAAATATATATATATATATACAAATATTAATGTTAAAACATATAAAAACTTTATTTCAATTATTTTTCATTTTTCGTTCTAATTACAATAATATAATTTTTTTTATAAAATTAAATTTTAATATTAAAAATTATAAATTTTTATATATTGATAATAAAATAGATTTAATTTTTAATCTATTCTTTACAAAATTATATAATTTGACTCAAATTATTAATGTACCTTTAATTTTTGGTTTTACATGTTTTATTTATATTTATTTTGAAAGTGTAGATATTTTATTTTTATATACTTATAAACTATTAATTTATTTAATTACTTTTATTATTTTAATAAGGCTTAATAAATATTGAATTAATAACAGTTACATAAAAAAAAATTTTCCTTTAATTCATATAATTATAAAATATATTTTATTTAGTTTATTTATATTTAATTTATATTTATTAATAAATATAGCCTATAATTTATTTAATTTATATGTAGAATATATAAAAACTTTAATATTAAAAAGTAGTATTATGAATAAAATACAATATAAATTAAAAAAAATAAGATCATATTTTATAAGAAAACCTAAGTCTCCAAAAGATCCAGAAATAATCATCTTATCTGAAGATGAAAAAAAAAGGGAAGAAAAAAGAGAAAAAGCTTTAATATATAAAAATAAGATATTAAAAAAACAAAAAGAAAATTTAAATCAAGCTAAAGGATTATCAAATAATACTTTTAGTAATAAAAGAAACTGAAAAGAAACAATAGATATAAATGAAGTACCAAATTTTTCAATTAAAAATCAATTAAATAATATTAAAAAAGAATATTATTTATATGATAAACAAGTGGATAAATTTACAAAAATTATAAATAATATCGATAAAGGTAAAGAAAAATTTTATCCTAATGAATCTAAAACTTTATTTAGAGAATATATTGATATGATAGAGCTTCTGAAAGAAAACCTTAAATCTTTAAAAAAAGATTTAAAGGAAAGTAAAAAAAAATAGCATTTTCATTACGTTTTAAGTATGGGAGCAGTATTTGCATTATTTAGTGGTTGATACTTTTGAGTACCTAAAATATTAGGTTTAAGTTATAATACTTTATTATCTAAAGTTCATTTTTGAATTTTATTTATAGGGGTTAATTTAACATTCTTCCCTCAACATTTCTTAGGTCTACAAGGAATGCCTCGTAGAATAAGTGATTACCCTGATGCTTTTGCTGGTTGAAACTTAATTAGTAGTTTTGGATCTATAATTAGTGTTATAGCTTCAGGATTATTCTTATATATTGTTTATAAACAATTAATAGACAATAACCCTGTGGGTAGATTCCCTTGACTAATGCCGCAATATTTTAGTGATTCTTTACAAGTATTATTAAATAGAAATTATCCTAGTTTAGAGTGAGCTTTAACTAGTCCGCCTAAACCCCATGCATTTGTTAGTTTACCTTTACAATCTAATACTAATTATCTTTCTTAATTATCTATCTTAATTAAGATAAAATATATAAACACATGTTTATATATTATTATTATTAGCTTAATGGTAAAGCAAAATATTATCAATATTTTAATTTAGTTCAATTCTAAAATAATAATATAAAATTATTTTATTATGATTATAATTTATTATTATCATTTATATAAAATAAATAAAAATAAAATTTTAAATGTTATATTTTCCCACTTTAATTTCCATTATAGAAGTAGTATTAGTACTTATTCCTGCTTTAATGGCTGTCGCATATGTAACAGTAGCTGAAAGAAAAACAATGGCTAGTATGCAAAGAAGATTAGGTCCTAATTCAGTAGGTTATTATGGATTATTACAAGCTTTTGCAGATGCTTTAAAACTTTTATTAAAAGAATACGTAGCTCCTACTCAATCTAATATAATATTATTTTTTCTAGGTCCTGTTATAACTTTAGTATTTTCATTATTAGGTTACGGTGTTATACCTTATGGACCTGGGTTAGCTATTAGTGATTTTAATTTAGGTATTTTATATTTATTGGCTGTATCTTCTATAGCTACTTACGGTATATTACTAGCAGGTTGAAGTGCTAATAGTAAATATGCTTTCTTAGGTTCTTTAAGAAGTACTGCTCAATTAATAAGTTACGAATTAGTTTTAAGTTCTGCTATTTTATTAGTAATTTTTTTAACAGGTAGTTTAAATTTAACTGTTAATATAGAAACTCAAAGAGCAATATGATTTATATTACCTTTATTACCTGTATTTATTATATTTTTTATAGGTTCTGTAGCTGAAACTAATAGAGCACCTTTTGACCTAGCTGAGGCTGAATCTGAACTTGTTAGTGGTTTCATGACAGAACACGCAGCTGTTGTATTTATATTTTTTTTCTTAGCTGAATATGCTAGTATTGTATTAATGTGTATATTAACAAGTATACTATTCATAGGGGGGTATTTATACTTAGATAATTCTATTATAGATTTAGTTTTAAGTTTATATGGTTCTAATATATTAATAAATACTATACTAAATAGTCCTACCTTAGAAGGACTATTATATGGTTTAAGTTTAGGAATAAAAAGTTCTATAATGATATTTGTATTTATTTGAGTTAGAGCTTCATTCCCTAGAATTCGTTTTGATCAATTAATGGCATTCTGTTGAACTGTATTATTACCTATCATTTTTGCAATTATTATTTTAATACCTGCAATATTATATAATTTTACATTATTTCCTATCAATATTAATCTACTTTAATATATATATATATAAATGTATGTATATATATATATAAATAATCATAATAAATTTTATATATGGTGCAAATATTTGTTTATAGATTTTATATTTTAGGCTTACTCATATACTATATTAAAAAAAAAAGAAAATGTTATTATCTTCTTTATTATTAATACCTTTAATAGGTATTTTTTTTATAGCTGGATCCATTTCTTATGAACACGATGTCGTAAAAACAACATATTATAAAAAAATAGCTTTAATTACATCTATTATAAATTTAATAATATCTTTAATTATATATATGCTATTTGATTTTAATACCAATCAATTTCAATTTGTACAAGAATATTATAATTTAAATTATTTTAATATCTACTTAGGAGTAGATGGTATATCAATATATTTTGTATTATTAACTACAATAATAATGCCAATAGCAATTTTATCAAATTGAAATTCAATAACTGAAAATATAAAATCTTATTTAATAATAATGTTATTATTAGAAACATTATTACTAGCAATATTTTTAGTTTTAGATATCTTATTATTTTATGTGTTTTTTGAAAGTACATTACCTCCTTTATTTTTATTAATAGGTTTATTTGGATCTAATAATAAAGTAAGAGCAAGTTTTTATATATTTTTATATACATTATGAGGATCTCTATTCTTATTACTGTGTATATTAGCTATATCTTCTATAATGGGTACTACAGATTTTGATGCTTTATTTAAAACAAATTTTGATTATACTACACAATTATTTTTATTTGGAGGAATATTTTTATCATTTGCTGTTAAAACTCCAACTATTTTTTTAAATAGTTGATTATTAAAAGCTCACGTTGAATCTCCTTTAGGAGGGAGTATAGTACTAGCTGCTATTGTATTAAAAACTAGTTTATACGGTATTTGCAGATTAATTTTACCTATATTACCCAAAGCATCTATTAATTTTACATATATAGTTTATGTAATAGGTGTTATTACAATAATATATGCTAGTTTTAGTACATTAAGAACTACAGATATCAAAGAATTAATAGCTTATAGTTCTGTTTCTCACGCTGCAGTTTATTTAATAGGAGTATTTAGTAATACTATACAAGGTATAGAAGGAAGTATACTTTTAGGTTTAGCTCACGGATTTGTTTCTAGTGGTCTATTTATATGTGCAGGAGGAATATTATACGACAGATCTGGAACTAGATCTATTTATTTTTATAAAGGTATTGCCCAAATAATGCCACTATTCTCTATATTATTTTTAATATTATCCTTAGGTAATTGTGGAGTTCCATTAACATTAAATTTTGTAGGTGAATTTATGTCTCTTTACGGTGCATTTGAGAGATTACCTTTATTAGGTGTATTTGCTAGTTCTTCAATAATATTATCAGCTGCTTATACTATGTATATGTTTAATAGAATAGGATTTGGAGGTACATTTAGTAAATTTTTTAAAGAAAATATAGCTGATCTAAATAAAAGAGAATTCTTTTTACTATTTATTTTAGTTTTATTTACTGTTGTTTTAGGTATATATCCTTCCTTTATATTAGATGGTCTACATTATTCTGTAACAAGTCTAATATATTATTCATAAAATTTACAATTAAATAATTATTATTAATACTTAAGTATTAAAAAAAAAAAAAAGAAAACACAATGCCACAATTAGTACCATTTTATTTTTTAAATGAAGTAATATTTACTTTTTCTATAATAACTATAATAGTTTATTTATTATCTAAATATATATTACCCAGATTTGTACGTTTATTTTTATCACGTACATTCATATCAAAACTTTTTGATAATAAATAATAATATATTATAATATATTTATATTACAAGGATCTTTCAAGACATACAATATAGCTTAAAGTACTATGAATACTTTAAGCAACAATTTTAATGCATTAAATTTAGAAATTCTGAGTCCCTTAAGTCAATTTGAAATAAGAGATTTATTAAGTATAGACGCACCTTTAATAGGAAATTTACACATTTCTTTAACTAACATAGGATTTTATTTAACTATAAGTGCATTTATAATATTAGCTTTAAATTTATTAAGTACAAATTATAATAAATTGATAAGTAATAACTGATCTATAAGTCAAGAGTCTTTATATGCAACTATACATAGTATAGTTACAACTCAGATAAACCCCAGAAATGGTCAAGTTTATTTTCCTTTTATTTATACATTATTTATTTTTATAGTAATAAATAATTTAATAGGAATGATTCCTTACAGTTTTGCATCAACTAGCCATTTTATTTTAACATTCTCTCTTAGTTTTACAATAGTTTTGGGTGCAACAATATTAGGATTTCAAAAACATGGATTAGAATTCTTTTCTTTATTGGTACCTGCAGGTTGTCCTTTACCTTTATTACCTTTATTAGTGTTTATAGAATTAATCTCTTATTTAGCTCGTAATATTTCTTTAGGTTTAAGATTAGCAGCTAATATAATGAGTGGTCATATGTTATTACACATTTTAGCTGGGTTCACTTATAATATAATGTCTTCAGGTATATTATTCTTCTTTTTAGGATTATTACCTTTATCATTTATTATAGCTTTCTCAGGTTTAGAAATAGGTATAGCATTTATACAAGCTCAAGTTTTTGTAGTATTAACTTCTTCTTATATAAAAGATGGATTAGATTTACATTAATAAAAAAAAATTTTTTTTAGAGGTAAGTTTTAGGAAAGTCTATAATATATATACATATATTTAAAAATAAAAATTTTAGTTTTAAATAGAAAATGCAAATAAATTAATAAATAATTTAATATTAAATAATATAATTATATAGCGGACATATAATCTAATTTATAAATTTAATAGAAGAAATAACTGAATATAGCTTATACTTACCCTAAAAAAATATATATTATAAACTTTTAAGTAATATAAATTAATATTTTATATTAAATAGCTGAGTTTAGTGATGGCTCTGATTGAACACTGTCCAAATACTTGACACATGCTAATCGTACGTTTAATTTAATTTAATTATTTCATTAAAAGTGGTGAACAGGTGAGTAAAAATTATCTTACTGCCTTAAGGTATGGGAAAAAAGATCCCGTATAAAAAAAAAGGAATAATCCGCCTTAAGAAGAACCGATAATAATTAGAGATAGGTAGTTGTTAAAGTAATGGTTTAACAAGCTAATGATTCTCTTAGTCGAAACTGAAATGGTTGATCGACCACATTGGGGATGAAAAAATCCCAAGACAACTCGGTACAGCAGTGGGGAATATTGGTCAATGGCCTAACGGCTGAACCCGTAATTTGGAAGAATGACCTAGAATCCTAATTTTTTACTATTAGTGATTAAGAAGGTGTATCGTTTTTTGCGAATAAAATTCTAAATATATATATTATAATGACTACATATATTATAATCTTGACTAATTACGTGCCAGCAGTCGCGGCAATACGTAAGAGATTAGTGTTAATCATTTAATTAGGTTTAAAGGGTACTCAGGCGGAATAAATTACCTGAAAAGGAATAATTTATATCTAGAGTTTTATGGAAAAAGGTAGTACTCAAGGAGTAAAATTAGAATTTTTTGATACCGATGGGGACTGGTTTTACAGGCGAAGGCAACTTTTTATGTTAAAACTGACGTTGAAGGACGAAGGCTAAGGGCACGAATAGGATTAGATACCCTAGTAGTCTTAGCAGACAAAGATGAATGCTATAGATTAGATTAGATTTTTTTTTGATCTATAAATGAAAATACAAGCATTCCACCTTAAGAGTAATTTGGCAACATAGAAACTGAAATCACTAGGCCGTTTCTGACATAAGTAGTGAGGTATGTTATTTAATTCGATAATCCACGAAAAACCTTACCACAATTTGAATTATTAAAACATTATATTAAATATAATAGATTAATAACGAGTGTTGCACGGCTGTTTGAGGTTAATGTTGTGAAGCAATGGCAAAAACCATTTAAATAACGAAAACCCTTACTTTATTTATAAAATTTTTCTTAATAAAGTAGTTTGTTTTATCACACACCGATAGAATAAGAGGGACCAAGGCAAGTCTTCATGGCCTTTATATTGTGGGCTATAGATGTGCTGCATATTCCTATACAAAGAGATGCGAAAATGTGAATTTAAGCTAATCTCAAAAAAAAGGATAAAATAGATATGGATTGTAGTCTGAAACTCGACTATATGAATACGTAATTACTAGTAATCGTGAATCACCATGTCACGGTGAATTTTAAATCGGATTGGTACTAATCACTCGTCGCATGCTGGGAGGACTAAGTACAAAAAGTTTGCTATTCTAGATAGAGAAAATAAAAAAATAGGATTTTAGATGTCTTAATGGGATTCTTCGTATGTATAAATCTGATCAGTGTTAAGTCGAAATATAGTTCGTGTAGTGGAAGTTGCACGGGGTTATACCCATATAATTTAATTTTAGATTATGTATAATTTTTATATTATACATTAAGGAGGGTCCCTTTATTGGTAAGAAGGGTTGAGCTGTAAACTCAATAGCTATATAAGCTTTAAGAGTTCGAATCTCTTTTCTCCTATTTAACCTTCTATAGCTCAATGGTAGAGCTTGATACTGTTAATATTACGATAAATGTTCGATTCATTTTAGAAGGGTATATAATATGTATATTCTGACTATTATAATTTTTTCAAAATTTTTAATTAATTGACTTTTTAAATTAAATGTCACAAGAAACAAGAAGTGGATTTCAAGCTCATCCTTTTCATTTAGTTTCTCCGTCTCCTTGACCTTTGTTTACAAGTTTATCTTTATTATCTTTAACTTCAAATACTGTACTAACTATGCATAATTTTAGTTATGCTTCTTACTTCTTATTTTTAAGTTTATTTTTAGTTACAACTTCTATGTTTTTCTGATTCCGTGATGTTATAAGTGAAGCTACTTATCTAGGTGATCATACTTTAGCTGTACAAAGAGGAATAAATATAGGTATTATTTTATTTATAGTATCTGAAGGGTTATTTTTCTTAGCTATTTTTTGAGCATTTTTTCATAGTGCTTTAACACCTACTGTTGAATTAGGGGGACAATGACCTCCTATAGGTATAGACCCTGTTAATCCTTTTGAATTACCTCTACTTAATACTGTAATTTTATTATCTAGTGGAGCTACTATTACTTATGCTCACCATGCTCTAATTACAGGTGTTAAATCTACAGCTGTTTTAGGTGGTGTATTTACTGTTTTATTAGCTTTAATATTTACTGTATTTCAAGGTATAGAATATAACGTTTCATCTTTCACTATAAGTGATGGTGTTTATGGTTCAACTTTCTTTTTCGGAACAGGATTTCATGGACTTCATGTTATAATTGGAACTTTATTTTTAGCTATAGGAGTTTGAAGAGTTATAAAATATCATTTAACTCGTCAACATCATGTAGGATATGAAGGTGGTATTATGTATTGACATTTTGTTGATGTAGTTTGACTTTTCTTATACATATCTATGTACTATTGAGGGTCTTAATTACAAAAGATAATTTATTACTTATTTTAAATAAGTAATTATAAGTATAAACTTATAGGGGTCTTAGTATAATGGTAATATATGTGACTTTTAATCATTAAGTTGTTGGTTCGAATCCGACAGGTCCCAATTAACAATATTATAAGAATTAGTAACTTAACTGGTAAAGGACTTTCTTGTCACGAAAGTAGATATCGGTTCGATTCCGTTCTAATTCGAAGTATAGGAAAAATTGTCATAGGTA
>JADHKL010000099.1:0-63346 GCA_019925545.1 Ophiostoma angusticollis | reverse complement strand
ACACACTGTGTGATCACGTGATGTATATTCAACATGTATTGCACCGAGGAATTCCTCACCGACAGTTAGAAGAATCAACCTTACACTTAACAAACCAAATATTACCTGACAATAAGAGTACGGAAGACTTGGGGTTGCCCATCGAGTCGTGTGACACCCTGCTTCTTCAGAGAGTCAGTCCCGCCTCGAATTGCGCGCTGTGTCCTCCGTCTTCCTGATGTTCCTGATGTGGCGACTGACACATGGGTCACGGACACTGGACAATCATGGAGACCGGCGACTGACCACGATCAGTCAAAGAAGACAGTTCCTGCGGGACTCGCGTGTTCTGGGCCTCTTCCAGGTTCCCAGTGAGACGACGCGTGGGGGGAGTATCCATACTGCTTACCGAATGGCACCAGCAATCAAGAAACACATGCACTATCCTTTCGGTGCAATAAGCACAAGCCGCAGCTTCTGTTCCCGCGTGGGGAGCCGAAAACGAATGAAAAGGTGAAGGGAATAAAAAGGTGAAGGCGGCACGAAGAATACTGGTGTGTACGGAGTACCTCTCTTCCTGTTGGCAGCAAAAATGCGGACAAAGGCCTTGAAGGAGGATCCCTGTGAAAAGTTTACTCCGTAAGATACACCTATACGCGGTCTCTTGCCTTTATGGAGTAGTTTGACCGTCTATTGACTGGAATTCTCTGAGTTTGGTTGGGGCGGAGGATTCAACCTCCCGCGCGATCACCATATAGATATCTCCGCTCGATGATTCGGCATTGACACCTGAGGCTAGTTTTCCGGGTCCGATGCTTTTGGCCGTGCGAGTAGTCATAAGATTTACCAGAAGATGCGATACGGAGCACTTGTTACGCGCCGGATGGCAGCGATATATGAAAGCTGAAGAAGCGTGGGCATAACGTCGTGATAAAGGGGCAATCCGTGCCCGCGGTGACCCAACCAAGACAGTGTTCTGTGTGTAATCGGTAATAGGTTGATGCTAAGAAAGAGATGCTAAGAAGGAGAGAAGAAGATATACTCCGTAGTCCGTAGAATACAGAGAGAGAAACGATAGAAAGGGATTGCCCATGCTTTGACTTTTAACTGAGGCGCACCCCGAATCTACTCCTACAAGACTACGCCATTTTACCAGTAACGCGTCCCTCAGTACTCCGTGCATGTACACTGTCAATCTCCCTCCACCTGAGGCCGCCGCTCACCTCCCACGACACTCGAACATGTCGTATCAGACGTCGATATGCTGTTCCAATTCGACGTAGATCCCCGCCCCCCCCCGAGACAACCGACTCCCCTCCTATCATGGCAGCTTCTGGATGAGCCTGCTGACCGTCTTTCTTGCCAACGTCTGCAACAAGCAATGGTACCGGCGGTGGAAGAAGAGCAACCAGGGCTTGTTCTACGTTTTTTCCAGACTGCGCCTGCGTTGCTCAGAGAAGACAAGGTTTAATGAGGCCCGTGTAATGCAGCTCGTTCGTGATCACACAAGCATACCCGTTCCCAAAGTGCACTGCAGCATCGTCCACCGCGGCCAAGTCTATACTCTCATGAAGCCTTTGCCCGGCAAGCCGCTGCCCCACAACTGGGTATTTCAATCGGACGAGTACACCGAGAAGCGTTTTACCGACTTGCGAGAGCTGATTTCTCTACACGAGGGCTACGCAGATGGCCCGCCGGTCCTGACGCACGGCGACTTGAGCGCCAACAACATTTTTGCGGACGGTAACACCGTCATGGGCATTGAATGGGAGACGGCAGGATGGATGCCGGCGTACTGGATTTATACCAACGCATGGCGTGTACAATCCTGCTGGCAGGAGTTGGTTGGCAAGTTTCTAGAGGTGGCCGGCAGAGCTAAAAATGGAAAATCTACGCCGCAAACTCTTTGATGTATTCTTGCGGGTAACACATTTTCTGGCGCAGATGGGTGAGGTTGCGGCGTTTTGTGGATAGTTCAGGGCAACGAGGAGTGTTGCTTTTCGATTGCTTTCCGATTGCAGAACTTTACAAGGCTGTCCCATGTTTCCCATGCTTCCCAAAAGCTATCCCATTTACAGGGCAGTCCCGGTCCATTTTAGGCAGCTGCAGAGACACGGCAGAGAGAGGAGAGCTCATAAGGGTTGCTGCTGCTGTCCCAAGGAAAAACCATTGGCTCTTGCGTTTCGCCTTCCTTATGGACTGGTACTTAGGTATTATTCTGTTACAGCCTTGCGATGAGGGTGGCTTTGGCGGGAGCTTGGCAAGCAGCATCTAATGGAGAGGCGGCAAAAAGACGAAGCGGGATAGGACAGCGTGAATTTGCGAAAGCGGTGAGCAACGAAAAGGCGGGATCATGCTCGGAATCATGCTCGGGAAAAGAGAAGGCAGACGGAGAAACGTCAAATGACGCAGTCACAATGTTGCTGGCAAGTCAATACCAGTTCTTGTATGCCAGGCTTTTTCAACGGCACGTCCAGGCGACGGGAAGTGGCTTGGCTTTGCTTCAACAGTAGGCGCCCACAAAGCCTGTGGCTGTGAACCTGCCAGAGGCGCCTGGCCTTCGACCTTGTAGGCAGAACAGAGAATTATTGCTGAGCCACTGGATACGATCCCAGAAAATGCCTACGAGAGAGCCTGCTTCTTGATAAGTCTAGAATGGTTCGTCCCTACCCGTTCTGCCAGTGTGCCTGGCTGCCAACAGTCTCCTTCTAGATCCCGCCGATTACCCTTCCGAGCTGCGCCCCGTTGCTTGTTACCCGCTATTAATTCGTAGCCTCATCCAGTTTACTTCAGCTCGTGTCTCTTCAACTTTCAGTCCGTCTGGCCGCCGATTGGTGGCCATGGGCCATGGCTGCTCTGGCTCAAAGCTTTTCGTATAACACTCCACAGCCGCACCTGCCACCCACACAACAACGGCGGGGTCGCATGACTGAGTTGAGCCTCATGCATCTGCCTCCAGTCCAGTCAAATCTCCTCCCAATAAGGACTCTAAGGAGTACGGAGTACGAAGTATTAATTGAAAAAATACCCCTCCTTCCTGAACAGAAGTCGATCGGCCCCTCTTCGAACCTCGTCGCTCATCTGCCTCTCTTTCCTGCCATTTTCGACATTGTCAAACGAAAAACTACCTATACAACAGTAAAGCAAACCCGTCCCATTTGCCTGCTCACTCCGCAACGCAGCCTTACACAATCCCCCCCCGCACAATATGACCGACAACAACAACAGCAACAACGAAAACAACAACGTCACAGGTCGTGATGGGAAACGCAAATCCATAATCCACTCTATCAGGGACCGCTTTGGAAGCCGGCCGGGCTCCTCCTCTTCCGCATCTGACTCAAGATGTCTCGCGTCACCGACAGCACCTCCCTCAGCATCTCGCGCGGCAGACTCGTCAGTGGCCGCGAGAGCTAATAATCTGCGGTCCGCCCCGGGACACAATCCGTTGACGAATCCATCCGGGGCCACCCGACGCCCGAGTAAGTCTTAGCTACACCAATCGTTGCGGGGCAATCGTATTGCTAACACGGCCGTCTCAGTAGAAGAAGAGCTGCCGCCTTACTCCGAGCTCCCCGCTGGCAGGATACCTGGAGCATTGCCGTCCCCGACATGTGCTGCGCAAGTCGCCGGCACCACCACCGTGCGCGGCCCCGGACCCCCATTGCACAACGCGGCCGCATTGGCCGGCCGATCCAACCGTTCCAGGTCGTCGCACATTACAACCGATATGGTCCGGTCCGACAGAGATGAATATGGCTTTCTGACCATGTTTGACACGGTCTTTCTCATCGACGACTCCGGGTCCATGGCCGGGCGGCCCTGGCGCGAGGTTCGGGCTCTGCTCGGCAACATCAGCCCGATCTGCACGGCACGAGATACCGACGGCGTCGATATTTACTTTCTCAACCATCGCAGCACCGGGGCGCTGACAGGCCCTCGGCAGCCAAGGATCGCGCCGGGCAAGGCGTCCGGCGGTTACCACAATGTACGCGACACCGCCACCATCAACCACATTTTCCAGGCGGTCCGGCCGGATGGCATCACACCCACGGCCATGCGGCTGTGGAGCATCCTGCAGCCGTATCTTCGCTACTATGGTGCCAAGCGGCAAGAAATCCTAGACCGTGGCGAGTTTGGTGACCCCGACCCGGCCGACGTCAAGCCCGTAAACATCATCGTCATGACCGACGGCCGGCCAAGCGACGATGCCTACGAGGTGATCGTGGACACCGCCAGCAGGCTCGACAAGCTGCAGGCACCGCCGACCCAGGTCGGCATACAGTTTTTCCAGGTGGGCACCGATCCCGACGCCGCGCTTTTCCTCAAGGAGCTCGACGAACAACTCAGCAAGACCGAAGGCGTCCGTGACATGGTCGACACTGTCACCTGGGATGAGATCAACCCCTGCTACGGCGACAGTGCAAGGACGGCCTTTGGCCTGTCGCACGAAGGTGTCCTCAAGGTCGTGCTCGGTGCCGTCGACAGACGTCTCGACCGCCGCCAGGAGGCACAGCCTAGCGCTATTCGAACAGCACCAGGAGCCGACTCAAGATGTGCATCATAACATTTGCCATCCTATAACGTCAACGCTGCTTCCCGCTTTTCTTCTCCTATTCTTCCTCATTCGGAGCTTGTTTTGTGTAGTTTCCTGTTTGGCTTGTCTTGTGCTCTTCTCATAAAAAGGTTTACGTTTATGTCCTTTCTAAATCTCTTCGCCATGTTCCCCCAGATACCCGTCTACATCACCGAGACGTGACTTTTTCTCTTTCTATTTTCTTGGCCATCATATGGGAACACTCGGCAATATAGAAGAGAAGATCCGATTCTTCCATGTGACTGTGTTAACGTGTTTACGTGTTTACATGCGTCTCGCAAATCGCCTCGTCATTGGTACTTGAACCTTCTCTCGTCCCTGTCCTGTCGTAATAATGGCACAAGATAGAATCATATTTGTGGAAATGCTGCTTTATTTTTCGTGCGTCCTTTGATTGTATTCTCTATACCATCGTACGGCTCTGCCCTTCCCTGTCCCTTCCTCCGATTTGGTTTCAACGCCAGTTCCAGCTCTCCTCCCATAAGCGCCTACATATATACGAAGAAAACACCCAAGATGGACCAGCCAGTTCCTAGATTGTCGCGCCTATTTTCCATCTTCCATCAAAGCCCTTGTACCGTCGTCCTTCTCGTAGCAAGGAGAGATACTCGGCCACCCATATTGGCGAGATAAAACCGACAAAGCAGGAATCAAAAATAGAACTCGACGACAAATAAAGCCAGACTTTCAGTATGCCAGGGTGTTGCAAAGGCCCAGAGAACGCAACTGCAACCCGGCCTTTCGCAATTCATACCAGGATGGAAATTGACAACGAATCAGAAAGCAGTCGTAAGTGGTAGGTAGTAGGAAAGCCATTGCGGAAAAAGGGACAAACTCGGAGAGATCAAATAGAATGCAAAAACAAAACCAATGCAAGTCAGCTAAGACCAAAACCGCCAATGTCTAGGTGAGATGCTGGATGGGCAGGAAAATATAAATGCGCTCGCAAAGCCAAAACGATGATTGATGACCAGAAAATCCAATATTAATCGACTTCACCAGGCCTCTGTTCTCACCATTACTGCATCAGCAAAACATTGGCCTTGGCAAGGAAGCGTGGGTCCACGCTAACTCCAGCATCATTACGGTAGGTGATACCCGGTGACACAACACACATCACACGCCAGTGATGGGCTTGAAGCTCGCGTGACGGCATGGTCGAGTTCAAAGGCCTGTGAGACTGATCACTGAATTTGATGCCGCACTCATTGAAGATAAATTGAAATGACAGCCGGGATGTGTTCAGGAGGGCGGAAAGCCGGAGGGCGCCTTCACAGATTTCGATCAATTCGTGGAGAGCGCTCTCGTGGTCCACACGATCCATATTCATCATGGGACCAACAATGTCCTTGATGCGAAGAGCCGCTTGGTTAATCTTCTGTGACTTGAACTTGTTCCAGCTCGGCAGTCGCATAAAGTCAAATATGGCGCGCGATCTCTTTTCCACAAGGGCATGCCGCTCGTGCGGCTGCAACACGGCATCTAGAGTTTTGTTAGTATTGTGTTTATGCCCTGTCGTGGTGAAAAAAAAAACACATTCTTACCATATCCGTACTTCAGGTCAAGCCGATGCTTGACACTCACGAGAATGTCTGTCAACTTCTCGTCGAGACCCTCCCAAGCCAATGGCGTCCACATTTGCTGCACAACATACTGGATCACAAGCCGCGAGATAAAAAATGGGCGGAATAACCTGTTGGAAAGCATGAAGATAGAGTGGCTGACGGCATTGGGACGGTTGTTCGGGTACGTGACCGAACAAGCATAGTCCCAGAGCCGTGGAAATTGGTGACTCAGTTTGTGCATGTCGTCAAAATTGGGTTCGCTGCAATATTTGACAACCCAATCCTTGATCATATTGAAGAACAGGAAGATCTCCCGCACTCGGTCTTCGTCTGTACTGCCCCGCACTGGAATAACCCCTGGTGCGAACTCTCCATAGTGAGCGTGAGCCTCGTCGTCCCGAATGATGGTCAGCTCCTTGCTCAGTGCAGGTGTCTGGGAGCGCGCTGCATGTTCAAGCATGGCTTTTGGTGCTTGTGGTGGCATGAATTGGTTCGTCTTCTCAATTGGCTCGGCAGGTCGACCTTGCGGGACATTGTTTCTCACCGGCAGGTACGGTGAAGTGCCCCTGCTCACACCATTGTTCAAGGTTGCCTGAGGAGAGGCCGCTCTATGTTGTCCTTGGTAACTGCTGCCCGGTCGCATATAAGCATGTTGCGATGGTGGAGGCGGAAATGGACCATTGGAATTCGGAGTTCTAGAGTATCGTCCACCCATAGCAATATTGCCGAATTCGGGTGTGCTGTGTCCAGAGCTGCCGGCATGACCGCTTGGTGGTCTCTGCATGAATGCACTGCCACTCCTGCCGAAGAACTTTGGCAGGCTGTTCCGGTGCCCTGAGTTACCAAAGCGAGGCGTGTGTGATCTGAAGTTATTTCCGTTGCCAAGTCCATCGCTGTCTGGCTCCGTGGAAGCACGGCCGTTACTCAGGCGGTTCGAGATTCCGTTTGTTTTTTTTGGTGAGAAAGGCATTTCTTCGACTGTGGAGGGTAGCTGGTGTAGAATATCCGACGCCGTGGTATCAGGAAGTCCAATCATCTCGGGACTATCTCCACTCAACGAGGCTCCTGAATCCACGCCTGCCATGACCCAGCTGTCTCGTTTCGTTAGGGGCTCCAACATATTCTGCAACAATAAGAAAGAAAATTAGCATCGAAAGGCTTTCAACGGTAATCATATCGGTGCAGTGATTGCATCTATGCCCACCTTAACCTCGCCACTAGTTGGACGTTCCTTCATGTGACTCAAGAGTTCGTTGAGACGAGCACGTAAAAACCTGACTTCCTGTTCGGCTGTATCCCGCTCTGATGCTCGTAGGTCCCGCTCATTTAGAGCTGCAGAAAGAGAGCCTTGCAGCTGGGCTCGTTCGGTGTTCACGGCCTGCTCCAGCTTCGCACTTGCCTGCTGTGCTGTGATAAAACACTGGGCAACGTTTCGTAGCTCCTCGAACCACCCCTCCCGAATCGACGTAGTGAGGCCAACTTGACTATTGGTTGCTTGCTGCAGCCTCATGATACGGCTTTGGGCGGATTGACACGCTGCCCGGATATCCTTGACAGGCGAAAATATCAATACACCATGCGAATAAAGATGGCGTGGAGTTGCAGTAACAACAAAAACATACCAAAAAAGAGAAGGTGTAGTCAAACTCACATTAAAGGATGCCGCCATTGTCGATATAAAATGACGACAAGCGGTAAACGCGTGCCGAGGAAAGAATTCAGCGAATGGTTTTTGGAAAGGATAGTAGGGAGCTTCGCTGAAAGATAAGGCGAGATAAATGTCACGATCGGACGAAGAGTCAGGTCTAGGTAAAGCAAGTCTCTGAGGATGTTAGCTACTGAATACATAAAGAGCCAAACAAGTAAAGGTAACGTAGCTAAGAGGTCGACGCAACGAAACGACGTCTGAAAAACGAAGGAGAAGGGCAACTGGAGCCTTACCTGCTTTGGAAGAAAAAAGGACAGGCTGCTAATAAATGCAACTCTTTGCCGACAGAGCTGACTATCACTTGAGAGATAGAAAAGAATGTCTGTAGTCGGAGGCAGAAAGCAAGATGTTGCAGTCGTTGAAAATGTGAGGTGTTGATGAGAGAGTGTAATCCTGGAAGTAGACAAAACGTCAAGTAAAAAGGTGAAAAGAGATATGTAAAAGGCAGAAAGCCTTCCAAAGCAAAGAATGAAGATTTAGGGGTAACGCCAATGAAGGACCTCGACTTTGTGGTTTGTAGAAAGGAAGGGCAAAGGAACGGGGCAACAAGAAGCGAGGCAGGGAAAGGTGCAGAATAGGTTAGAAGGGTTACGGAATCAGGAAAGGCACAGAAAGAAAACGATGATTGAACCTAGATAGGACAAGAAAATAGTGAGAATCTCAGTGAAGGGGCAAAAAGCCTCGATACATCAGGAAACGGCGGTCTGGGGAAGAGCCAGGTGCGCCAGAAACGGGTGTGGGCGGAGTCCGTGTTGATGTCAACTTGACAGAAGGCTGAGAAGGCCTCGCACGCCAAGTACTGGTGGAGGCCCTGTATGTCGATGTTTGCGGGAAGCGCGTTTTGTGATTCCCTACGACACGATACAAGGAGCCGCCCTGTCGGCGCTTTCTTGGCTTCGGGATTGTATTTTGTATTTTTGACAGGCGGGCAGTTTGTAAGGTGTCAGGAAGTGGTAGGCGACAAGGCCTGTTTGCTGTTCGCGATGGATGAGAGAATGGAGGAACCAGAACAATGAGTTAAGACTGCCACTTGCAAACGGTGGGTCTGCATTGTGTTTTCCAAACTGGACGGCTGTTCGAGCAAGAGTAGGTAAGGTACCTAGGTAGGCTCGAAGGGCCGATTCATCGCAGATTCAAGGCGGGCCTATTAGAAGGCGGATGCAATGAGGAAGTGGGATGAATGTACATAGTACAGAGAAAGAACAAGACAGGATGGAGGCTCAAGATCGAGCAATAGCGCACGGGGGGCGAGATGTATGCAGAACAGAGCAGGCTAAGAAGCGGTGCTGCTTGAGGGGATGGTGATGCGAATGTGAGAAAGAGAGCGAGAGAATCAAGGAGAATGGGAGGAAGAGGCCACGTCAAGTAATGTACCTTTTTTGTGAGGGAACCGACGGTCTGTCGCGCTTCCCTTGCCTTGGAGGGCGAAGTAAATAAAAGAGGAAGGTGCCCCCCTTTTTTGCCTCTTCCCAGCTACAGAAGGAGCGACGGACACACCCTGCCCCACGACAAGCATGTGACAGAGTTGGATCAGACCAGTTCATGACAGTGATCAGCTATTATTCACTCTGCATTGCATGCCTCTGCGAGCAAGTCGACGGCGTGATACTTTTAATTGGGTTGGACAGAAAGTGTCCGGATCTGAAAACAATGGCAACATCAGCGTAAACAGTGACACAACACAATGATTCGCCGGACGGCGAACATTGACGACAAGTAAAAGCCAAGAAGGTGAAAGGAAAAGAGAAAAAGTAGAAAACCAAAAGAGCAGAAATTGCTAATGCCATCGTCTTACAGCGACTGAAGGAAAGCGAAAAACTAACACGGGACTCGAGTAGGTCGGCTAAAAGCTAAATATCGACGGCCTGCACGTCTATGGGAGAAAATGAAACAGACAAAGGCACATCTGCGAGGCGAAAGCTGAGTGAGAAAAAGCATCGTCCTCAACATAAAAACGTAGCTGGGGAAGAGTTAAAACCTAGACGAGACGACGAGTCTTATCTCTGCCAGCGGGTGACGGAAAGGACGAGCGGTTGACAAGCTTGAGATCGTAAGCGGAAAGTTGAATCAGGACATAGTTGTCGTGGTGAAGACAAAAAAATGGCGATAATAGGTGGCCAAAAATCAACGAGGTCAAGGCTCAGGAGGCAGAGCGCGCGATGGTCGAACGAGAAAGGAGGCTGAAGCTGAAGCCGCGCCAGCCGAAAAGGCGCGCGGGGAGTCATGGCGAGGTCCCATTGGGAGAGGCTGTCCTAGGCAAAGGATGAAGCCCGAGACAGCATGGTTCAAACGAGAAAACAGGGACGGTACAGGAGAAAGAGAGTCTTGGTCAAGAACCTGGTATTCGGACTCGGATCGAGAAGCTTGGGAGGCGAGTGAGCGGTGTCATCGGGCGCGTCAGTCGGAAGACGGAAGGCGGAAGGCGGAAAGCGGAAACGCAGCGCATAACGCTGGGAGACGGAACGACCTGTTCATACTGAATGAGAAGCCGCTCTCAGCAGTTTAGATCTCCGGAGAGCGAACTTGACAAAAAACGAACTGCTGTGCCTCAAGCGGTTGAAGCCGGGCACTAGATGCAAGGTGTGGCGTGGCCGGGGACAAGAGACTGTAACGCGAATGGCTGTCAGGCGAGACAATGAAAAAAACGGGCAAAGCTAGGACCGGCATGTCGTAAGACGTGATGGGCAGGGGTCAGGGCTAGTTCTTCTGGTCTTTTGGTTCCCCTCCCCTCCCGTTAGATCGCCTTGGAGCGTGAGAACAAACTGCTATAGACAGCATCGACGACGGGCGCGGCTGTGATCATGCGGCCACCGAAATACCGGCCGTTGAGGCCCTTGATGGCATTTTCGCCGCCTTGGACCTTGTCGAACTTGAGGTAGATGTCGCCGTTCGAGTTCGGGTCAACAGCCACGTGTACGACGTGGCCGTACTTGTCTTCCGCCTCCTGGCGAACATCATCTTCCAGCTCCTTGACCCAGTCGTCGCCTTCTTCTTCGGCGGCATCAAACATGTTGTGCAGGACAACACAGCGGCTAGCCATATTGACGTTCAAGCCGAAGCCCGACGGCTTTGTGTCGCTGCGCGGTTTGAGAATGGGCCGTTGCTGCTCGACGAATTCGCCGCCTTTGTTGTTGCGAAGGCCGTTGGACGCACCGCCGCTGCTGTTGCTGCCGCCATTTGCTGCCGCCGTCACGGTAGGAGACGTCAAGACAGACGCGGTATCATCGGTCCTAGCGAGCTTTCTCATGAGAGCATCTCGGCTGTAGTTATTGAAGTTGACGCCAGCAACATCAGTGTCATCCAGCGCACTGGCACCACTACCTTTGTCGTTTTCGCGGGTACCCGCACGGTCAAAGGTGCTGGAATTGCCGCTCTGGCCCCGGCCGCCGCCACCACCGCCACCGCCGCTTCCTCCGTCTTGCTGCTGTTCGCGGGCCTGTAATCGCTGCTGCATCAAATGAGCAGTAGACTCGCTGTTAGACTTATCGTTCCCAAGACCGACTCGGATCGGACGTCCTGCCAAGTCAAAGCCGTTCATCTTCTCAAGCGCCTCGCGCGCTTGGTCGCTGTCGCGGAATCTTTCGATTGGTTAGCACGCAACATGAAAACGAAAAGCAGGATTGCTCCATGGAACGCAAATACGTACTGCACAAAGCCATAGCCACGGCTCCGGCCGGTCTCGTCTTTTTGCAACTGTACAAACTCGAGCTCGCCGAAAGGCTCAAACACGTTGCGCAGGTCTGACTCGTTGATGCTGAAGTGGATGTTGCCGACGTACAGCCGAAGGAAGGACACACTGTTCGTCGGGGCATTGGCGTTGGACATGTTTTCGACAGCGCTCCGTGTCAACCGGTTCTTCTCGGCTTCCGTGACCTGCACAATGACAGGAAGACCTAGCAGTTTCTGACCTGTGAGCTGGAGGGCCGCAGCGATAGATTCCTCGCTCTTGAACTCAACATAGCCAACTCTAAGCGCAAATTAGTGTCTGGTGAAGGCGGTAGCTTGGGAGATGACATGCGCGGTGTACGAACCCCTTGGACCGGTTGCTAACGCGATCTTTGACAATCTGAGCCTCAGCCACCGGGCCGGCCTTTTCGAAAAACTTCTTCAGCTCGCGCGTCTGCAAGCGCGCTGCCAGCTGCTGCACAAAAACCGTTCGCCTGTCACGCTCGTCTAGAGTTACTGGAGAGTCCGAGCGACGGCCTCCTCCACGCGACCGATCGCGTCCGTACCGGTCACGATCTCGGTCCCGAGAGCGATCCCGGGGGGAACGGTCCCTATGGTGACTGTATCGGTCGTCGCCGCCACGGTCGCGGCGCGAATCGCTTGGTCGGAAGTGGCGGATGGGCGAGTGCGACCGTGAGCGAGACCGCCCGCCACCTCCACCGCGCCCGCGAATGCGCCGCCGCCGTCGTGGCTGGTCGCGATGGTCGCGACTACGACTCCGACGCCGGCTGCTACGGTGGCTCCCCGCCTCGCTGCGGGCGGGTGTGCGCCGGTCATCGTCCCGTCCAAGGTCGCTGTCGCCGTCAACGCTGCGACTGCCGCGCGGGCTGCGGCTGCGTGGCATTTGCCGCCTGCGGTCTCGGTCAGCTCGTTCACGGTCTGCGCGGTCCCGGTCGCGGGCGCGCGGCGAGAGGCTGCCGATGTTGCTGCCGCGAACTCGTCCGTTGCTGTGGCTGTCGTTGATTCCGTGATCGCTTGGGCTTCGGCTACCTGCGTCGGCTCTGCTGAGACGATCTTTGGTGACGCCGTTGGCCGCGGCATCGAGCAGCGCTTCTACATCGAGAGGTGCCATCGTTCGTAGTGTGCGAGAGAGAGATCGATTGCTCAGGGTAAGTACTCTTGTGCATAGGTAGAAACGAGGATAGGGGGTGCCACAGCGATGTAATGTCGTGCAAATGAATTGTACGAAGACGAAGGATGTGCGGAAGCGACAGGAAAAGAAGGGGCCGGGACTTAGGACATTTATGAAAAGCGGGGCGGCGGCAAGTTGAAATCCCAATTTTTACTCACGTGATATTTGCAAGGTCGCAGTCAGGTTTCAGACATCTCCAGAGGACGGGGTATTACAGAAAGCTCCGAACGGAGCAGGTTATTACCTGATGTACCAGAGTATGTTGGTGCTGGATTGTATTATGTACTGGAGAAGTCCTAGATTAGTATCTACACCCAAGGCAGTCATCGCATGGCTGCGCCCTCAAAGGCCACCACATTTATACAGTACAGACTGACAGGGAGAAGCGAGGAAGAACGAAAGTATCAGAAACGCCGTGAACAAAAAAGGTCCCAAATCCAATAATTATTTCCTATCGTGTCCGAACCGCACGTCAGAGGGCATCCTTCGCCTGGCCTATTGTGACTTGACAACAGGTGACATTTTCAGTTCCGTGCCGAATATGACATCCCAGAACCTGCTGGTGACGCCGAAGCCAAGCTCGTAGTCCAAAAAGTGGTGGGCGAGATGGTACTTCTTGAGACTCTTGTACCAAAGCGGAAGGTTTTGATGGTGGAGGAAGAAGTGTGTGAGGTCGTAGCAGATGTAGCCGAACATGCCGCCGCAAAATACGGTCGTTGCCACGCTCCAATTGAAGGCGAATAGCGTGTGCGCCAGCCTCCAGAACGGCGTCGCAAGAGCCACAAACAGGGTGGGCGGCATCACCAGCCGGTACTTGTCCATGGGCAGGTAATGGTGGATGCCGTGAAGGGTGAAGTGCAGCGTGATACCCACGCGATTGTCGGGGAGATAGCTGTAAGACATGTAAGTATGTGGAAGCAAACAAAATGAGTCAAGGAGACAGGTCCAACGTACTAGTCTAAGTGAAAAAGGAATCGATGCAGGGCATACTCGAGCAGCGTCCAGATAAAGAGGCCCAGAGCAAAGAAAGAAACCTGGTTGATGCTTGTGGTGAAGCCGGGATAGGCGAGGTAGAGGAGATATGACACTACCGGACCCCAAAGCAACGGAATGATCCACCAGGGTGTCAGTGTCAGGGGTTCGAGGAAGTTGCCGAACAGCGGAGCCGATGCGCCGCCCTTGTAGTGCCGAGGACGGTGCACTTGGTCGAGATAAAACTCCTTGGAAAACCCGCTGGTCCAAATCTGCGCAAAAAGTGGTTTGCCCAGGTCGAGAAACTTGTGCTTCTTGTAATCGGACGTAGAATCCGTTTCCCTTGTAAGGTCCTCTTCGCACGACATGCCCGTCCGAGGGTGTACGAAGGGCTGTCCGCCGTTTGCGTTATCCTTGATCTCGACACCCGTGGCCTTGCCGTTGCCATTGGCCGCCGATCCGTTCTTGGTCGTGCTGAGATAGCCAATGGCCGAGTCGTCAAGCACCTCGTACGCAGCGTCTGAGTGTGTGTGCGAAGCCTCGTCCTTGAGAATCTCGGTGATGTCCTTGCCGGCATAGTCGAGAATCAAGTCGGCGCCGCCGGGATGCGCATCAAGGAAGTCGGTGACATCGTAGACGATCTCGCCGACGGTCACATAACACGACTTTCGAGTGCTATGTGCCTCGACTTCGGCGGCCGTGAAGCTGGGGAGCGTGCGAGCCGGCATATTAGATGAAGAAGTCGAGTGTTGTAACTCGGAGATGATCCGACGGAAGCCGAACGGATGACAGAGCCAGGAAAAGCTGCCAAAAGAGTCGGATGCGCGGCGCAGCAGGATCTTCGGACACACGAATCAAGTCGTCTCTGCACAGAAAGATAAAAGAAGCCCGAAAACGATTGCGAAAGAAGAAGCCAAGAGTGTGGTGTTGGGAACGAGAAAAGGGGCAACGGCAGGCCTCGGTGAAATCTGGACGACGAAAGTTGGTCGCTATCTGTGCTTTAAATTTCTGCCCAAAACAGTGCTAAAGTACCTGGGACGCGACGCGCAGTGCGGACCAAGCGGAACCAACAAAGTCCGAGTGGCCTTATGTTGGGCGGTGTGGCCAGACCACAGGGCTTGGTGGTGCGAGGGTGCCGCCAATATGGAGGATTTCTCGCCTTGGCAATTTGCCAACGGTGCAACTGAGGGCAAAATTGCGCAGTACTCCGTATATGTTGTTGCAGAAAAGTCTCTTCCCTGTTCCAACTTCGAGTGGAAATTGGCAGACATGCATCCCGCGTGTGCAAATTGTGCCTCAATAACAAGGCACCAATTTGACCGTGTGATGAACGAGACGAAGCACACGGGCCATAACAACGTGCAGTGTCTTCCAAGAAATGTTACCTCAGCTACTCCATAGAACGTCACTTCATCTCGATAGGTACCTGTACCAACAGATCGCTGGTCTTGGCATGGGGCTGAACAACAAGCTTTTGCGCAAAACCGGCTTGTTCGGCATCCATAACAGCCATTTTCTGAGCCTCTGCCAGTATCATCTGCCAGTATCATCTGCTAGCACGGCCATTAGACGTCCGAGAGCTTGACGAGATCATTTTGCAGGTGCACATGTACATGTAGTCTGAGAGGCAGCCAATCTTGATAGGGCTTGTGCTCAACTTCAGCTTCGGTAGGACATTGCGCAGCTGACATCCTAAGCTTAGCTTGCGTGGGGCACGCCATACCAAAGCCTCAACCCCGCGCCCCCTCCCCCCAACGCCTACGTGGATTCGCCTGAGCTCCCTCCCAGGCTGCCAAGGGATAAAAAGCTTCTCCGATTCCCATCGCGTCGCTGATTTTGTGTGCTCCCCGTCCATAGCCAGCATCCCTTCCCGAACCACAGCCTCGCAAACTCCCACCCCAAACCATGGCGCGCAATCTTGGCAGCTGGAGCTCGGTGCTCCTTCTGCTTGTCACCTTCCTGGTTTTCCTCCCCGGCCGCGCCGAGGCTTTCGGCGCCGGAAACATTCCGTCCATTGCCCAGGTCGAGGGCCACAACTGGCGCCATGGAGGTAAGCTCCTTGTCTGTAAGCCGCTTGGGCTCATACCCATGATTGACAACGTTTCCCTGCAGATATCGAGGATATGCTCAAGACGGTGGCCTTCCTGCACGGCAAAAAATGGACCACGATGCTGGTCCAGCGCACGTACTTTGGCAATTGGCTTCGGGACTACTCGCAGGCCGTCGACGTTGGTAGCTTGAAAGGCGTCAATGCTGCGACCATCCGCATCCTTGTATGGGTGCTCTCGTTCCTGGCCTTTGGTTACGCCACCGAGGAGTTCGAAGTCACCGAAGAGCGCCTCGGTGTTTACCGCCCGGAGGAGCACATTGACAATCCCAAGGGGTACGCCGACGGCCAAGATGCGCGCAAGTTTGACCCCCGACTGCGCGGGCCTATCGACCCGCGCGAGCTGGAGATTGACCCGGCCACCGGCATGAAGAACTACATTGCCAACGAGCGCGGCGGCTGGGCCACAAGCACTGGATATCTACGCTTCAGCTTTGCTCGCAGCGTCCACTTTGGGCGTCTCTACCTCCACGGCGGGCACGGGGACAAGGGCAAGGAAGCCAATCTCTGCGAGGCGCTTCGCTGCTTGGGCCAGGCCCTGCACTGTATGGAGGACTTCAGTGCGCACAGCAACTACTGCGAGCTAGCCCTCCGCGAGCTCGGCTACAACCAGGTCTTTGCACACTGCGGTGCCAACGCCAACATCAAGCTGCGCGGCAAAAATGTCCCGCCCCTTGTTACCGGTTCGTCGACGTCCCGCTACCATTTACCGTCTTCATAGGCATGGCTAACACCCTCGTTTCTGGAACAGGAACGTTTGGCGCTGTGGATTTCCTTCACTCCGTGCTAGGGTATGCTCTCGCTTCCTCTTGCTTTTCGAATGAAACGTGCTAACGCCTGTGTCCTACAGTGAAGCGACGGACCATTTTACGCAGTCGGAGGTGGACGAAGTCGATGTCGCTCTTAAGAATGCACAACAGCTGAGCCGCTCGGGCGGTGGCGGTGGTGATGGTAGCCGTGGCATCTTCGGACCGTCGTCTGGCGGGGGTGATGGCGACTTCATCTCACTCATCTCTCAGTTGCCCAGCATTGGTGGCGGCTTTGCGCAGGAAGCCTCTCGGTTGCAGGCCCTGTCTCGACAACAGGAGGAGGAGAACTCTCGCACTGGCGCCGACGGCACGAGGGCGTCTGGCCCCAATGTCAACCTAGTCCCCGGCATGAGTACCAACTTTGATCCCGTCGAAACAGCCCGCAAGATCTACCCGATCCTGGAGTTCCGCGACAAGATTGTTCGATCCATCAACAGCACGATATCCAAGATCCCGGGTCTGGAGAAGCTGATTGACCATATCAGCGAGACGCTGACGGCGTTTGTCCTTGGTCTCCTGGCTCCGTTTGTGCGCCCAATCATCACCCAGGTTAGCAAGGCGCTAAAGGATGGTTCGTCCGGCGTCATCAGTGCCAGCTCCAACTCACAGCTCGAACCATGGACCGATGCCAGGTGCTCGGACCCGACACATTCGATGCTGTCCAAGGATCACTTCACAAATGTCTTGAACTCCTGTGCCGGTCGCGTTGCCGCCACGGTGCTTCAATACACGGTTCCGTACGTTCACCTCTTTCCTCCCCTTGACGCTCGACTAACAATACAGCCGCATCCTGTATGCATGGGACAATCCCGGCGTACCCGTCGAAGAGGTCGCCAACGATGTCGTCCGCGCCTTCCACCACCCGGCCATCCGTGACGAGCGCATCCAAATCCAGCGCGACATGTTTGACACCGTCCGCCGCTGGGTCAATGAACATCCGCGCCGCAACGATCTCAACCGCTTGCTTTCGTCGCAATCGGTCAAGGACGGCAAGAACCACGTTCTCGCAAACGGCCAGACTGCCCCGGGCGGCGGTGGCCATTCGCACGGCGGAGGTGGCGACCACTCGCATGGCAGTGGTGGCGACCACTCGCATGGCAGTGGTGGCCGTCCTGTTGGTGGCGGCCACGGTGGCGGCCATGCCCATGGGGGCAGTAGCAACAGCGGAGCTTTCTCCGGACTTGGCAATCTGGGCAACTTTGGCAATCTGGGCAATCTGGGCAATCTGGGCAATCTAGGCAACCTCGGAAATCTCGGAAACCTAGGCAATCTAGGCAAGCTGGCCAGCGGTGGCGGCGGCAACGCGGGCTCGTTGGCCAACAACCTCTTTTCGCAGTTCAAGACTCGCGACCTCAACGCCATGGACGGGCGCGATGGCAATGCGAGCTCGGACTACACCTCTGCGTCGCCGGCACCCGACCGTCCGGGTTCCAGTGCGTCGCCCGCATTCGGCTACAGCCACGGTGGCGGAGGCGGTGGCAGCGAGTACACGGCATCTACACCCAGCGGTGGTGAAGCTGATTCGTACTTGCGGCCGCAAGCTGTAGCAGCTCCGCAGGCTCACAGTACCAGTCCTGGAGGCAGCTATGGCGGTGGCTATGGAGGTGGCTATGGCGGCGGTCCGCAACATCAGCCGCCACCGCAGCAACAACAGCAACAGGGCGGGTTCTTCGGCGGGCCGCAACAGCCGTCGCCAGGGTTTGGCGGCAACAACTACTATGGCGGCCCACCACAACCACCTCCGCCGCACGGGTGGGGAGGCCCTGGTCCCGGTGGTCCCCCGCCACCTGGTCCGGGTTTCGGATACGGACAGCCAGGCGGACCGCCTCCACCTGGGCCATACGGCCAGCCGCCGCCGTTTGGTGGGCCGGCGCCTTATGGTGGCCAGCCATATGGTGGCCAGCCATATGGACAACCTCCTCCGGGACAAGGTCCACCTGGCGGTTGGGGCCAGCAGCAGTACCAGAGGCCGTACTAGTCAACTCGGTCTGGACGAATGGAAGGGAGGGAAGCCTGGATGCGATATTGTTTTGGGAGAGTACTGGGAAGGACGGGCAACAGGTTCATTGTCTGGGATAGTAATGTTGCATTTTGCTCGTGGCGATTGTATTCAGTGCAGAGTTTTATCATTGACCGTTGATTTTCAAAATCTACGGAGTACTGGGACAGCTAATAGAAAGAAGGGGAAGAAAGAAGCATTCTGGCTTATCTTTATTTTTATTTTTTACTTCATGTTACTTCATGTTTCGGAGGGATAATTTCTGTCGTGAATCTCTTGGCAAGTTGGTAACAATTGTATGAAAATGCCACGCGCCTCGTGCTCTAACTGATACAACGCGAAAATAGCAGTAGACCTCAAAAGTCTCTACCGAGTAGCCTACTTAAGCAGCCGTGCATCGAATCGAACTCGGAGCACCTCTTACATAGACGATCAAGGTGCCTTCGGTTTCCCCTGAGTGTCCCCTTCCATACAACAAGGCTGAGAATCTTATTAGCGGTAACCGCCGCTAGCGGAGCCTGCCCGTAAGTGTTTGCACAGCGCATTGCCCAATCGTACCGCCGGTATTGGGCGCTAGTCATGCCGACGGGGGAAATTTTTTTCGACGTTTTGCGCCGAAAAGAACTCTGGGGAGAAGCTCGAGATACAAAACGACGCATTCTTTCCCGGGGCCCGGATCGTTTCGAGTCTTTCGACATCACTTCCTCGACAAGACTCTCTCTTTTTTTTGTGCCCGTGGCCAATTTTCGCTATCAAAAGCACCATTCAAATAACCCCACCCCCCACAAGATGTCTCCTCCGACGAGCGGCCCCGTAAAGGAGTCCAACCTGGCTCGTCTGCTGGGATCTGGTATGCGGCGAACACCCCCCGGTCCTGTGATGCTACAATGGGATAGCAAGAGGAACTGACAAGGCGGCGGCGCGACATAGGCTCGGCGGGTATTGCGGAACTGGCCATCTTCCACCCGGTATGGCAACGCTGACAACTAGAGAGCTTGCTGTGACGCGTGGAGTGCTGACGGGGTCTCGGACAGGTCGACACGATTGCCAAGCGGTTGATGAGCAACGAATCAAAGGTATGTATGTGGTTTCCGCAGCGTCCTATCTGCTTACCCGACTGACCTTTTTCTTCTCCTTTTCTAGGTCAGCGGTCTTTCTCAGCTCAACCAGGTGATCTTCAGGGACAAGGCCTCGGCTCCGTTTGGGCGCAAGTTTGTCTCTCTGTTCCCCGGCCTTGGCTACGCCGCCGGCTACAAGGTTCTGCAGCGGATATACAAGTACGGCGGCCAACCCATTGTGCGCGACTACCTGGCCGCCCACTACAGCAAGAACTTTGAGAATGTCTTTGGCGCCAAGACAGGCAAGGCCGTCATGCACTCGACGGCCGGCAGCTTGATTGGCATTGGCGAGATTGTCCTGCTGCCGCTCGACGTGCTCAAGATCAAGCGCCAGACCAATCCCGAGGCGTTCCGGGGCCGCGGTGTCCTGCGCATTGTCCGCGACGAGGGCTTCGGCCTGTACCGCGGCTGGGGCTGGACGGCGGCGCGCAACGCCCCTGGCTCGTTTGCGGTAGGTTCCATAAGAGGGAAGGCACGGGTTCTAGCGTATGCTGACAGCACAGCTTTTCGGCGGCTCGGCCTTTGCGAAGGAGTTCCTCTTCAAGCTTGAGGACTACAACAAGGCCAGCTGGTTCCAGAACTTTGTGGCCTCGATCGCCGGCGCTTCAGCGTCGCTCGTCGTGTCGGCCCCGCTCGACGTCATCAAGACGCGCATCCAAAACCGCAATTTTGAAAACCCCGAGAGCGGCTTCCGCATCCTGTCAAACATGGCCCGCAACGAGGGTTTCTCCAGCTTCTTCAAGGGTTTGGTACCCAAGGTAAGACTGCCAACCATCCTTGTCTTTTGGTTTTTCATTGTCAAGACTAACACCACACAGCTGCTCATGACCGGTCCCAAGTTGGTCTTTTCATTCTGGCTGGCACAGACGCTCATTCCCGCCTTTGACACGGCCCTGAAGCGGTGAGGAAGTTGGCGGCGATGACGGGATACAGTGCGGAGGATAGGAGAAGGACATGGCCAGAGCGAGTCTGGAATGGCGTTTTGTGTGTTAAATATCTCTGGCATCTGCTGTTAGTTTCAGTCTTCGTTTTTTGATTTTTGATTTCTGTTTGCTGTTTTCCTTCAGGTTAGACCATCTCCTTATATTTGCCTGGGCAGACGAATGCAGCATCACGTCCTTTGTTTCGTCACTGCGGTTGCTACCAAGGTGAAATCTCTCTCTCTTTAAATCGACTTGAAAACTAAATTGATGTACCTCTACGGAGTACTCCATACCTTATCAAAACCTGTAGCTTCTGGTATCAACACCGATGCGAATGGCCCCACTTTTCCGATAGCTTTGTGTTTGACGGTTGCCGGGTGGGTTCGTTTGTTTACCCCAACTTGCCTGTTTTGATCAACACCAAAAAGCACGCTCGGACGGGAAGCTGCAACCACCCCACGGCTCAGGGCGACGACACATAATAATACCTAGCGGAGGTGGAACTCGATGCTTATCACTACCTCTCATAATTCTCGCGATATAACCTCTCACAAGGAAGAAGGAAGTCTGTCCGCGCCGCATAACTGCATTTTCTCTCCTCATCTTCACTTTGTTTTCTCTTTTCGCTGCTGAAGCTAGCTTTCCTGGAAGCTGGCTGCGGGCCAAGCGCTGATCAAAAAGCTAAACCCAACACCGTCTTCATCGTTACCATCCGACATTCCACATTCCATCGCCGTCGTCTCCATCCACAGCTCTGCATTCCAGCCAGCTTTCGCCCAGTGCTTTCTGACCTGCCTCGAACATGCCTCCCATTGAGCGCGACGCCGCTCCTTGGGACGCCGCCGACCGAGTGCTTAGACACCAGCATTCGTCGTCGTCGGACCATGGCCGCTCCCTCATTCCTATGTACGTGAAGTTGTTGATCTGATACGCCTTGTTCGCCTTTGCATCATTGTTGCCTCCGTTGTTTTGCTTCGCGTGTTGCTCGTATGCATCCTTCATCTCGCATTGGCATTCTCCGCTGTTGATGGGCAATTTCATCTATCCTTTTCTTTTTCCTCTTCCCGTCCCCTGCTCTCCTCCCGCCACCTCTCACCTTTCCTCCGACTATGGCACCAACTATCTGGCGGCGACTGACCAAGAAACGCAAAAACAGGTGGGACAGCTCAGATCCCGAGCGGGCACCACCACCACTCCCCTTGAACCCCCAGTCACCGAGCGTTGGCACGTCACGGCCAGGCACCTCGACCGCGATTCAGTCTGCCCACGCAGCGCTGACCGAGAAGGCCCGCGAAAGTGCTCTTGTCTCCACGGCTCTTGCTAGGCGCATGGGCGATGCTTCACCCGAGCGCACACCCCGCGCATCCCTCCCAAGCACCAGCGCAAACTCTGGGTCACGGTCACATCGCCGTATGCAGTCGCTGCAGCCCAACTGCGTTCGCGATATGAGCTTGATGCTTGAGAACGGCAACTCTGGTCGCGACTCGAACACCCCCACGCCGCGTTCGCCCGAAAAAGGCGCCCATCCGTCGACGCCTCTCCGAAACCGCAGTGACCCTTTCGTCTCCGACGATACGTTTGCTGCTTCCAACCCCGGCCCTGGGCCGAGCCTGACACCCATAGTACGGCCCATCGTTCGTCGACCACACCAGAGCATCCTCGGTGAAAACACCCCGCCCCAGTCGGCCACAATGCTTGCACTGCACAACATGGTTACGCCCAGCTCAAGTCAACGGCAATTGCCCGTTCCGCCCCAGCCGCAACCGGCACCAACAAAGATCGAGCCTGCCGCTGCCGCCCAAGGCACCAGCGGCCCCAATGCTAACGCGGGCACCAAGGCCACAACCAAGAGCAACGGAAGCAACGGCTTAGAAATGGCCGTGGTCAGGCAGCCGACATTCTCAGTTGAGCACCTTTCCAAGCAGATCTTGAGCCTCACCGACATTGCCACGGCCCTCCAGAGGGAGATGTCAGCGCTGAGCAGACGGAGTCGAGACAATGCCACCGACTTACTTAGCCTCAAGCAGGCCACCAACGCCAGAGACGAGGATATTCGAAAAAGCCTACGCGACCTCATCACCAGCTCCAGCGAGGCTAACTCCGTTCGCTCGCGAGACTCGTATCCGGGCGGCTCATATCTGCTTGACAACAAGCCGCACTCGCATGGGTCCTCGGTCTCCCCGCTGTCAAAGTCTGTTCGGCCTTTCTCTCTCCCTCGCATTCCTTCGCCAAATAGTTTTGCGGCGTCTCTGGATCGCGAGTCTATGAGCACACCGTCCCTCTGTGGTGCAGATGGTCCAAACACAATCGCATTTTTGGAGCGCATTGTTCGGGAGATGAGCACGAAGGAGGGCCAGGCCCTTCTTCTCTGCAGATTGTCTGAAGTTCTTGAAAAGCTCTCAGGCATGGCTTCGGCAGCTAAGCTGGAAGAGCTCGTTCAGTTTGTCAAAGAACGTCAAGAACAAGTTGCTGTCTCGACCTCCACTACTCTGTATAGTGGTAACGACGGAGCGACAGGCGGCGGCCCCGGACGACCGCGCAACTACAGCTTCGAAGAGCCCGCCCCCGCACAGCGGGAAATCGAGTACAACCGCCGAGGACCGATGACTCTGCGTGCAGAGCGCCTGTTGCAGGGTGCGACCACAAGTGACCAGCGGCGTTCGTCGGCACCTCCCACCGGCGCCACAGCCGTCATCAACGATGATGTCCTCAAGATCATCAAGACCGTCAAAGACAGCGTTGCTCAGGGTGGTGGACTCACGGCCGAAGTCAAAGCCCTGGTTCGTGAGCTGCGAGGCGAGGTCTTGGGCATGGGTCGCGAGATCGGCCGCCGTCTGGACGAAGTCGAAGGCCGTGCCAAGGAGGAGGGGAAGACGGTCACGGCCACCCAGGCCGAGATGGCCAAGATTGTCGAAGAAGGCCTTGCAGAGATGAAACAGCATATGAACAACCTCATGCGCGAACACCGCCGCCAGTCGGCTGCCTCTACCGCAGCAGTAGCTACCGCCGCCGCCCAAGCCATTCCTGCCATCGACTACCAAGAAGTCTACAACTCCATGCGCGCTGCCCTCAAAGACTCCAAGGCCAGCAAGGCTCACAAGACAGAATTGAGCCGCGAAGACGTACTTGAGGCCGTCAAGGACGCTTGGGAAAACTACAAGCCTGAGATCGAAGTGCAGCAGATTGGCCTAGAGAGAGACGAGGTCTTGGCCTGTCTGGAGGAGGGCCTCCGTGACTACGCTCCTCGCCATGACCACCCTGCAGGTGCCACCCGCGAGGAGGTCTCCAAGGCTGTCGTCGAAGGCTTAAAGCACTTTGTCCCTCCTCAGATGCCAGCGAGCGGCATGTCCCGTGACGAGGTCCTCAGTGCTGTGCGGGAGTGCCTCGAGGAGTTTGAGTTTCCTGTGGCTGCATCTGCTATCGGAAACGACATTACAAAGGAGGACATGGTCGACGCCGTTAGGCAGGGCCTCAACGACTACGACTTCCCGCGGTCCGACCGTGACTTGATCCGGATGGATGGCAGCGACCACAATGACGAGATTGTTTCGCGCCTCAACGATATTATGCAGCTGATGCGCGAGGAGTTCAAGGCCGTGTCCGACGAAGCGAAACAGAATGTGGCTGCCAATGGCCGCGACACAGAGCAAGTCTTGGATGCGACGCGGGACGGCCTCGAAAAACTGCGGGCGGACCTTGAGAGCTACGTCGACAAGGTGGCAGCAGCCGTCGCCCACCAAGACTTCTCAGAAGGTCTCATCCGTACACTGGACGTGTTCCGCGACGAGATTGCCGACCTTGTATCGAAATCATCCGATGGCTCCAAGGAGATGCTTAAAGAAGAGATTGAATCCCTCCGCGATGCCGTCAACTCGTCTCTTGTCCCGGCCATTCCGACCGCATCTATTGCATCTGCTGCAAACAACAGAGAGGTTCTTGAGGCTGTGCAAGAGGGTATCAGTCTTCTTCGGGGCGAGATCAGCAGCCGCCATGTGACTAGCACGTCAGAGGTCCTCGATGCCATCCAAGAAGGCCTATCAGATTTGCGGATCAGCATCGACAAACTTGGCAACAGACCTGGCGACCTTTCGGCCAACGACGAAGTTCTCGACGCCCTCCGTTCTGGTCTCAGCGACGTGCGCACGGACATCGATAGCTTACGCGACCAGAATACGAATGCCGTAGCAACCTTTGGAGACAACACTGCCATCGTTCCTGCCGACGTTCTGCGACACGACGACATCAAGAATCTCGAGACACTCATTACACAGCTTCGCACCAAGGTCGACGTTATTGACGCCACCCAGAGCAAAGTATCCTCCGACCGCGACCTCTCTGACGAAGAATCACCGGCATCTCATGGTGATGGCCAAGGTTCATCATGGAAGGACAAGCTAGGCGAGATGGAAAACAAGCTGCATGCCATTCATGCATCAATCTTGGACATGCCGACTCGTGCACCGGCGGCTGATTCGGCAGCACGGCCGCGCACGTCAGCTGACGCTGCGTCTCGCGAGGATGTTGAAGCCGTTGAGACCATTCTACGGAACACCAAAGCACGTTTGGACGATCTTATCGACGGAGAGCAATTTGTGCGCAAATCCCATATTGACGCTGTCGAGACGCTTGTCCTTGAGACAAAGCAAACCTTGGGGAGCCTTGTAGACCAGATCGACGGTCTCTCGTCACGCGAGGATATCACTATGGTCGAGACTCTTATCGCTCAGGTTGCAAATGGCTTCGACGAGATGAAGGAGCGTCACGAAAAGCAGCTCGACGATCCGGAGAAAGTCACAAAAACCGATGTTGATGCCGTCGCCCTGGCCTGTTTGCAAGTCAAGAGCGCCGTTGAGCGAATGTCACAGGCTGATGATAGCACTGGCCTGCCATCCAAGGACGACCTGCTGAGCCTATCCATGTCTGTACGCGACATTCGGACTCAGCTCGAGATGACTTCATCTGTGGCGGAAAAAGCATCCGAGGAGCATCAGTCCGAAATCATCGGTGTCAGTGAGCGTGTTCGTGACGTGAAGGATTTTTTGGAAACCCTGAACGAGACGATAAAGAGCCGGCTCGAAGATGGCGTTCTCGGCATCGAATCTGTCGGCAAGATACTCGACTCTCTAAGCGATACGATCAACTGCAACAGCTCCGACTTACGCGACTTGTATGAGACTATGAGAAATGAGTTTGATGAGTCGAGGGCTGGTGTCGTCGGTGCGAAACTTGAGTCCGACGAAAAGCTACAGCGCACTACGGAGACCCTCGAGGCCAAGATTGACGAGCGCATCGGCGAGCTTATCTCCAAGTTTGATGAGTTTCAGGCAGCCTCCGAGGATCGGGTGCGATCGGGCGAAGCCCGCGACGTCGAGGTGGAAGCCGCGGTTATCGGAACCAAGTCTGTTGCTGAGGAACTGAAGCTTCTTGTCGACACTCTCGGGTCTGCCGTGACTGATTCATTGGAAAAGATGGAGGAGGCGTCCAAGACGGTTTTCACACGCGTGGACGACATGGTCCGCCAAGCAGACGTGAACCACTCCGACGATAAGTCAGAACACCAACAAACGCGCGACCAGGTACGGCAGGTAATCGACACAATTCAAGGTGTCCAGGGCCACGTCGTGGAGTACCAGCCAAAAATTCTGGAGGCAGTCAAGGACGTGCTGCTGGTTGTCAGCGACCACTTTGAGCACTCAAAATCGTCGACGGCCACCATCCAGGAAAAAATAATCGATGCCAAGCCAGCCGAGCAGCAGCCACTGCTGCTACCAGTCGAGAAGTACGACGACACGACGATGCAAGAGAAACTCGACACACTCGTCGGACGGGCCGACAAGGCTGCAGCTGCCTTTACGAAGCTTGAAAAGATGGACGTTCTTATTGACCATGCCCTTGCTGTCGACCAAGCACTGGAGAAGATTGACCGTCTGGTGGAGCACTCTGAAGACAGCGACAAGACACTCAGCCGGCTCGAAAAACTTGAGAAACTCGACTACCTTGTTGCCCAATCCGACACAACCAGTCAGTCGTTGGGACATCTGGAAAAGCTCGCCAAGCTGGACCAGATTATCGACCTGTCCCAACTGGCTGGCCGAGCATTCGATTTGCAGCACTCAAAGATTGACAAGCTGGTCGACCACACGCATGTAGCCGAGGAGGCGTTTGCCAAGCTCGACAGCCTGGACAAGCTTGACAGACTCAACAAACTCGAAAAGCTGGACCAGCTCGACCAGCTCAACCAGATTGCCGATCATTCGCGTTCTGCGGACGACAAGGCAGACAAGACGCTCGCTCAGCTGGCAACGCTGGAAATGGTACATGAGCAAGTGATGCGGACAGCTGCGGATCTCGCCCAGTACATGGCTACCCAAACACAGCGAATCTCCGATGAGCACGAGGACCGGGAGACGACGTTGCAGGAAACGACACTGGCTCTTGAGCGTCGTCAAGCGCAAGTGGATGAGGCCGATGCTCGACTAACGACGCTGCGCGATGAAGAGCGCAGACTCAAGGAAAGCGTTATGGGTCTTCGGGCAGACCAAGAGACATTGCAACGCAGCAAGATACGATTGACGGCCGACGTGTCGTCTCTGGAGACAGCGCTTCAAATCCGCCGTGAGGAGCTGCACGAGATGGAGGCGCGCGCAGAGGGTCTGGAGCGACGGATCCTGGAGGGTGTGATGGACCATTCACGAGTGCTTCTCATGGCCAAGGCAAACAAGGGTCGCGAGGCTATGAACCGGAAGCGCGTGGTGCCTTCGATGAAAAAGGGGCAGGCCGGCGATGACACACAAGCCCTGTCGGGCCGCGCGACGCCGGTGGCCGAGAACAAGCCGCGGGCCGCTTTTAATCTTGCCATGTCTGCGAAGCGGAACGTCCTGAAAACGGCTTCTCCGGGTGGCCTGGCAGCAAACGGCGGTGGTGTGAACGCTTCGCGGAGAATTGTGTCTCTGAGCCAGATCAGCAGCAGCATGTCCAGTGGCAGCATGAAGCGCAGCAACAGCGTGCGGGCAAATGTGGCTGGTAAGAGCGGGCTTCGCAAGAACAGCTGGGGAGGGCGACTGGCAGCCAAGGGGTATGGCAATCTGGGCATGGACAAGGAAAACAACGCGCCACTGAAGGAGAGCGACGAAGAAGACACGAACCGGGCCGTGGACGATAACGATGAACCCGAAGGCTACCATACGCCTCGCGTGGAGAAGCAAAGCAGCGCGACTGTTTCGTATGACTGCGCGGACGGAAAGGACGAAGACAAGCACAGCGATGCGGGCACGCAGCAACAGCCGAGCTTGGGCGGAACACAAAGCGAGACAGAAGAATACTACTCGGGCGACGAAGACGGCGAGGACGGCGACGGCGGCGAGGACGATGATGTTATGAGCCAATGGACAAGCAGCCAGGTGGACTCGGCCGCAGGCAGCTTGGTGAGTGGTGCGGCTAGTGAGATGGTGCTTTACGGGACCGAGCTGTGAAGGTGGACGGCAGATGGAAGGAGGGCTGTTTGTTTGTCTGTACTTTGTTTTTGAGAGAAGGACTGAGAGGACGGTTTTTGGAAGAGGCTGGATTCTCTACGACATTGCTATTTTTGCGCTTGTGTTTAGTTTTTCTGTGCTTTGTTCTGCACGTTGTTACTTGGTCACTCGTTGTGGCTGTTCAGATTACCTAGAGGCAAATCAGGTCCTGGCACCAGACATTTTTTTTTCCAAGTGATAACTGCGACTAGATTTGTACTGAGCCAGCTGTGCGATGGACTGACTACCTCAGCCGATGTTTCAAGCCGAGCATGGTTTGCCCGTCCATCCACGGCTGCAGGCATTCGGGGATGGTGACGGTCATGGCCTCCTCGTCCCAGCCGTTCTCGAGGATGGCGGCGAGGACGCGCGGCACCGCCAGCGCTGTGCCGTTGAGGGTCCAAGGGAAGGTCAGGGGTCCGTCATCGATGCGGGCCTTGGTGGCGAGGCGGCGGGTCTGGTAGTCGGTGCAGATGCTGGCGGACGTGACCTCACCCCAGCCGGTGGAGCAGTCGTAGTCGTAGTTGTTGGTGGTGGCGCTGCCAGCGACGCCAATAGGTCGGCAGCGGCCGGGGAAAAAGGCCTCGATGTCGATTTTGCGCAAGGCCGACGCACCCAGGTCGGTGGCCGGCATCTCCAGCACGCGGCAGGGCAGGCCCAAGCTGGACAGAATCTCCGTCTGGATGTCGACGAGCTCGTCAAAGGCCTCGGTGGCGGCCGCCGCGTTCGGCGCCGTCCAGGCAAACAGCTCCACCTTGGTGAACTCGTGGACGCGGTACAGGCCCTTGGTGCTGGCGCCGCGCGCGCCGGCCTCGGCACGGTAGCAGCGCGACACGGCAGCGCGGCGGATGGGTAGCGTTGATGTGGTGGTGGTGGTGGTGGTGGGGGTGGGGGTGGTCGTCCAAGCTTCGATGGTGGTGTCGGCGTACAGCGCGGCCAGCGGAATCTCGGCCGTGGCCGTCAGGCTGAGCTTTTGCTGCTGCTGCTGCTGCTGCTTGTCCTCCGAGCCATCCTCCAGCATATACGTCTGCTGCTCGCCGCCCTGGTCGCGCGGCTGGAAGCCGCAGGCGGCGGCGACGCCGCTGCGCACAATGCTGGGCGGCGACACCAGCTGCCAGCCGTGGCGGTGGGCCACGTTGAGGGCGTACTGCACGAGGGCCTGCTCGAGACGCGCGCCGTCGCCCAGCAGGTAGTACCAGCCCCAGCCGGAGGCGGTGGCTGCAGCGGGCAGGTCGAGCAGGCCGAGCTCGGTGCCAATGTGGACGTGGGAGCGCCAACGGTCGGGCGGCGGCGGCGGCGGTGCCGACTGCAGCGCCTCGGACAGTCCTGTAGCTTCTGCCGCCGGTGCTTCCTGCGTGCGGCGTGGTACGGTGTTGCTTGGCCGGCCGTCGGCCTCTTGGCCATCGCAGTTGATGTAGCTGAGGACGGCCGGCTCAGTGTCCGGCGTCTCCTCGCTCGTGAGGTTGGGCAGGGCGAGGGCGAGACGCTGCATCTCGGCGGTCAGGCGGTCCTCGTCGGCTTTGATGGTGGACAGCTGGCGCTTGAGCTCGCGGGCGCGCTCGAGCAGAGCCTCCCGGCCGTCGCCGGCCTGTTCGGCCGTGGCCTCTGTGGCCTCTTCGGCCTCGTCCGCATCAATGCGCGCGCCCGGCGCATTGACCAGGCGCTTGCGCACGCTGTTGGCCTCCTCGCGCAGGTGGCGACCGTCGCGCTGGCGGGCCTGCCACTGGCCAAAGAGTTCGCGGATGCGGCCAGCATTGCCGGCTAGGGCCGGGTAGTTGCGTCGGACACAGTTGGAGGCGTAGAGGTCGACGTTTTCGCGGATGTGGCGCACGTCGAGTGTCGGTTGGAACAGGGGCGGGGTCGAGCGTTGTGATGGTGGAGGATGAGACGCCGTCGCGGAGGAGGATGCGCAGCGGTAGAGTCGGATGCTGAGGCAAGCTTGTGGCAGAACCGGTCTCGTCGCCGTCGCCATGTTCCTCGTAGCATTTGCGGGTGCGGCAAACCGCCGCAGGCACGGACTGAACGCAGCACCCATGAAGGCAGCAAAGAAGGAGTTTATGCTACTTTGTGTGGTTGGACCCGGCTGCCGTTTGACTCTGCAGGGTGAGGCCACTGAAGTGTCGTTGTCGTGTGGAAGTGGTGGAACGATTTTGACTGTTGGAGTCGAGGGTACCTCATTCTGTGTGCAATTCTGTGCGCATCTGAAGTACCTCCTCAGGGCCAATGAGCTTGGGCCAGCTGCAATTGCCTATTGGTGCAGCTGGCCCAATTGGCTGGCGGTACTCCGTAGAGCTCTTTATCACCATCTCCCAACACATGCCATTGTGACCAGCAGCACAACGCGGCAGAAGTCGCTACCTATTACGGAGTATGCCAACTTGACAACTGTCGATCGGCGTTCAAGCCCGACATTCTTTCCCTCCCCCATTGTCGCACGAGAGTCGCGCCCTTGAGCCATGACTTGCAGTGATGACATCGTTGCTCCCGTGTTGGCTCTGTGCTATGTGGCCGTTGTTGGCTGGGGAAGCACACGTGCAACGCGCATGGAAACTGGGAAATGAGGATTGCGAATAGGAGACATCTTGAGACGCGACCGTACTTGCTCTATGAGCTGGGCGAGGCATCCGTGGTGCCTCCTCGTCCGTTGTTTGCTGGTCGACTCCCTCTTGGCATGCAGATGGCAAGGAATACGAAGGCGGCGCGTCGAGCATTTCGCGTTCCTTGTCCCACGTTCCCGTCTGTCGTCATAGGCCTGACCGAGGGAACCAGACGAACACACCAGTCCGTTTCGGCAAGGAACATGCGTCTGCATCTCAAGAGATCGACTGATTTTCATCGCGATTCCTGCCAGCTGGAAGACGGTGTTGCTAGGCTTGCACGGTCCGTCGTCATCCTGAGCGGCTTGTCAGGTCTTCCAGTTCTCTACGGAGTACGAAGCATCCTGACAAACTCCGTACCTTTAAAATTCTAACGCGCCATACTCCGTAAGCCGCAGCGCCTTCCCTGCTGAATTCGAAACAAGGCCCCGGCTGCTGCTAATTAGAGACGCCTTCGTCTGTTGGCGGATTCAACCCCTGAACGCCATGTTTCAGACCCTTCGCGGCAAAGCGACCGCGTTGATCGCCTCATTCGCTCGTCGGCAGGAAACAAGAAACAAACCCCTGAGAAGGAATGGGAGATGCCCAGACGGCAGACGACCCTTCACTGAACACACAAGCTCCACTGAAGCTCCACAGAAGCCGTCTATGACCAGTTTTTTAGACCCCTTTTTGCCCACCCGGGGACGAGAGAACAAAGGAAATTCAACAACGCCTGCCTCACAAATCCGTACTCCATAGAGCTCCACATTCTTCTTCCTGTTTGCTATGGCGTCTATCCATCCCACTTCTTCTCTATCGTGTTGATCACCTCTCTGGATCTGCCCTCTTTCCTGATCCCAGCTTCTTCTCTCGTTTCTCTTTCTTTCTTTCTCGCACTCTTTGATCATCCTGTTGCACTCTCTTTTCCTTTGTGCTCCTTCTTCTTTATTACAGTTTTCTATCAACGTCTCCTATCAAACACTCACTTTCTCTTTGTTTCCTATCCTTTCTCCTCCTTCGTGGAAGGCGTTGTACTTCTGTTACCTGTCACTTGAGAAACGGTCCGTCGCCCGTTCCTACATATCTTCTACCTTCACAACGCTGTTTCGTGGTCCACGCCTCCGAAGACGCAGCATCACCTTCACTGCTTACGGTTCCCCGACGTTGATTCGTCTTGTTTTCTTTATCTCCCAGTTCCTTCTTGCTTCTCCCTTTGATACCCCGTGTGCATCAGAGCTAGACTTTGATCCACAAACCATTGTCGTCGGGACTGGCACCCATCGCATTCGCTTCTCCGTTCTTCACTATTTCTTTCAAAGATTCTTTGTCCTTCGCCCGACCTTGACTCTTCCTTCTCCCGTCCTTCTCCCGTTTGCACACCCAAACCGGTCGAATGCCCGCGTCACCGCTTGCTTCCCCTCGCTTCCCCCAGTATCAAGGGTTCCAGCAGCTCGGAGGCAACCAGCAGGCTGCTTCCAACAGCCGCACCGTCGAGATGATGGATCTCGAAGGCGGCGACATCCCGCTGGCCAAGATGAGGTCGAATGGCTCCTTCGGCGCCCGCAAAGCCCACCAGGTTGGCAATAGCACCGAGCTTGAACGCTTGCGGTCGGCCGGCAACGACATGGCGCCTGGTACCGCTGGCGGCTCCTCCAGCACAGACGAGAAGCGTGACCTTTTCAACCGCAGCGGCCCCATCGGCCGCCGGCGAATCAACAAACCCGAGCCTGCCGTCAAGCGTCAGAGATCCTTCGACTCCGACGTCGCCGTGAACTTCATGGGCCGTCTGTACTCGCGCCTCGTCGCCGCCAACTCCGTGACTCGCTACCTCATCTACATCCTCCCCGTTGCCTTTCTGCTCGCCATTCCCCTTGTGCTGCTGCCCGTCACGGGCAACACCAATACCATTCCTCTCGGCTCTCACACAATAAACGCCACCGCCGACCCGCCCATCAAGGAGTTCGGCCCTCCTCTGTTCCGCCTCTTTATCTGGCTCCAGGCCTCATGGGCCGGCCTGTGGGCCGGCAAGATTGTCGCTTACCTGCTGCCCACGGCCTTTGTCTTCTTCTGCGGCGTCGTGAGTTCCGGCACCCGCAAGTACGCCACTGTTCTGCGCGGCCTTGAGATCCCGCTGTCCATCTTCTTCTGGGCCCTCGAGACCTGGCTGGTCTTCCGCTTCCTCTTCACCAACAACCGTATCAACTGGATCCGTGTCGTGTACAACATCCTGGGTTCCCTATTTGTGTCGTCCGCAATCTTCCTCGGCGAGCGCACCATCATCCACCTGGTCAGCATCAGCTACCACCAGCGGTCCTTTGCCAACCGCATCAAGCAGTCGAAACGCGACATCTACCTCTTGGGGCTCATGTACGATGCCTCGCGCATGCTGTTCCCCATGTACTGCAACGAGTTCGCCGAAGAGGACTACGTCATCAATGATAGCATCGAAGCCATGCTGAGCCGCCGCGGCGTCATTTCCACCAAAAACGGCGGCGCGGTGGCGGCGCCAATGCGCATCATTGGCAATGTCGGCCGTTTTGGCGACAAGGTCACGTCCGTGTTTGGCAACTTGGCCTCGGAAATCACAGGCAAGCAGGTCTTCAACCCCAACTCTGCACACTCTATCGTTGTCGAAGCCCTCGAGAAAAAGGCCTCGTGCGAAGCGCTGGCCCGCCGCATCTGGATGTCGTTTGTGGTTGAAGACCACGACGCGCTTTACCCCGAAGACATTGACGAGGTCCTGGGCTCCACGCACAAGGAGGAGGCAGAGGAGTGCTTTTCGGCCATCGATGCCGACGCCAACGGCGACATCAGCCTCGACGAGATGATCCGCAAGGTCGTCGAAATCGGCAAGGAGCGCAAGGCCATGGCCAACGGCATGAAGGACATCAGCCAGGCTCTTGCCGCGTTTGACAGCGTCCTGCTGTTTATCGTCTTCCTGCTGGTCATCTTCATTTTCCTCATCTTCTTCCAGAGCAGCTTTGTCACCACCTTGACCACCGCCGGCACCACCCTGCTGTCGCTCTCCTTCATCTTCTCCGTCACCGCACAGGAGTTTCTGGGCTCGTGCATCTTCCTATTCGTGAAGCACCCGTTCGATGTCGGCGACCGTGTCGACCTCAGCGGGCCCGAGAAGGAGAACCTGATTGTTGAGAAAATCTCGCTGCTGTACACCGTTTTCGTGCGCATCGACCGCATGCAGGTCGTACAGGTGCCGAACATTGTCCTGAACAACTTGTGGGTTGAGAACGTAACACGCAGTAAGGCCATGCGTGAGATTCTCGACATCAGTGTGTCCTTCAACACCAGCTTCGAGGACATTGAGCTGCTGCGCCTGGAGATGGAAAGGTTCGTCCGCCACCCCGACAACTCGCGCGACTTCCAGCCCGATGTCTCCGTCAGTGTCGCCGGCGTGGGTGATCTCGACAAGCTGCAACTCAAGATTGCCATCAAGCACAAGTCGAACTGGCACAACGACCTTGTGCGCGCCACGCGCCGGTCCAAGTTCATGTGTGCCCTGGCTCTGGCTCTCAAGAAGGTGCCGATCAATGGCCCCGGTGGCGGCAGCGAGCCTCTTGGCGGTCCGACGAACCCGTCCTACTCGGTGGCTGTGTCGGACCATTTTGCCTCAGCCGCGCGCGAGAAGGCGGAGCAGGACAAGAACATGGCCCGCATGATTCCGCACGAGAAGACCGACGCGGCCGACGCAGAGGGCAACCCGGAGAAGCAGGCAGCGCATGAGCTCAACACAAGAAACCCACTGGGCGAGGCGGATGACTACACACTGAGCGATTCGCGGGAGTCATCGGTTGAACGGGAAGAGCATTCCAACAACTACTACGCTGGGGCGACGACGAGCTCCTCGCATCTACAGCCGTCGGCCTCGCTCTCGCTGCCTACATCCCGCTCTCGTCAGCGCGGTGCGTCGTCGGCATCCCGGGGCACAGACGTCGAAAGCATCCGCAAGGAGCTCTTCAAGACCCAGAGCCAAAAGGGCCGCCGCCAGGCCGGCCAAAGCCTGCCACCGGCGCAGATTGACGAGGTGATGGGCAACGACAATAATCTGGGCCGGTATACGTCGCAGACGTCGCAGAAGTCGACGACACGGCGTGGCGGGCCGTCGTTTGACCTGGAGCGCGGGAACCAGCGATCAGGGGTCGGCGTGAACCCCGACGGCGGTCCGGAGTACGCTGCGTACAATGCAAATAGCAACAATCCGTACTTGACGTCTAGCAACCCGGCGGCTGCGATGACCGGGGCCGGGTCTACGACGATCCCGTTCCCGGGCGGCGTACCTGGGGCACCTGCGGGTAGCGGCGGCGGCGGCGGCGGTGGTGGCGGCAGTGGCGCTGGTCAGGCCCCGAGCTCGCACAGCCAGCCGCAGCAGCAGTACCCGCAGTACCGGCGGTGATTGAGATTTACTCTGTACAACGGTTTTCTGGATTTGCTCGGTAGACTTCTTTTGTCCTTTCTTGTCATATTAGAGCTCGCCCGTGACGTGGTTACGGCTGGATATATTTCTGCATATTTGCGTCTCATTTATTACAGTTCATCTGTCCGAGTGAGGTCGCATTTGCACAAGAGATCGAGCTGTGAAGAGCAGGACTGACGTCCCAGTATTCATCTTGTGCTTATTCAGACTCGCCCGCAGCAGAAACCGCCGTTGTTCTCTGCTGCTGTCCACCATGGAGTTTCCCCCGTAGCATAGAGTGCATTACTCATGCAGTTTTCTCTCACTTTCTCTGCCCTTCCCTTTGTGTGGCGGGGCAAGTTAGGTAACTGCCTTTTGCAAGACCCACAATAATCAGGCGAGAAGGAGCCAGAAGTTGACCAGCAACGGAAAACTCGATCCTGCTGCCTTCCGTCTCTTTCTCTTTTATTCTGTCTATCAGGGACTCGCCAATGATAGGGGACACGATCTTCGACGTCATGGTCGTCAGCTTTCCCGCATACTCCTACGTGTAGAGAATACGTGAAGAGAATGCGCTTTATTTTCTTTTTTTCTGCACGGAGTAGTTTGCTTTTTTTATGGATAGCTTTTTCTTCGAGTGGAGGGGTCGAGTTCTTTTGCCTTCTTTCATTGCATCACTGGGTGGCAGGGGGGCGTGTGTCTACTCCATAATTCTGCCCAGAAGCCACCAGAGCCCACTAGAGCCCAAAAAGCTGCCCAGCCTTGCCTTGCGCCACCCCTCCTAGCGACTTTCTGATTGGTCAACCTCCCAGCATCCCCTGCAGCTATGGGTGTCAGCCTAGTGAACTCGCCTGCTGTTCGCCGCCCGCCAGACCACTCAGAGCTGCAGGAAAGCTAAGGTGGGGTCCGCTGGGTTTCTGTTGCTTTCTCGAACCTTCTCTCTGCCTGCTCTGGCCCGCCAACCAATGCTCGTACTGGCGAGCACCTTCTAGCAGTTCCTCGCCCTTTCTTTCTGCTCTTCCTCAGTCTGGCCGAGTTTTTCACACATATAAGCAAACTCGTTCATCCCTCTTCCACTTTTGCTCCTCTTCTCTTCTTCCCTCTTTCTTCTTCTCATTCACATCACTCTCCACGCTTTTGACAATACCCTTCCTACATCAAACCACAACAAACTCACCTCTACAACACATCCCACTGTGAGAAATCACACATTGTCTACAATTCCATACCCTTTTAATTTTCCTTCACACATCACACACAATGGCTCCCGCCGTCGGTATCGATTTGGGTACCACGTACTCTTGCGTGGGTGTCTACCGCGATGATCGGATTGAGGTTCGTACTGCCATCATGATCCCCTTCTTTCTCTCTGCGAAGCACACAGCTCATACTAACATGATTTAGATTATTGCCAATGACCAGGGCAACCGCACCACACCGTCCTTCGTGGCCTTTACGGACACGGAGCGGTTGATCGGTGATGCTGCCAAGAACCAGGTCGCCATGAACCCTCACAACACAGTCTTCGACGCCAAGCGCCTGATTGGCCGCAAGTTCCAGGACGCAGAAGTGCAGGCCGACATGAAGCACTTCCCCTTCAAGGTCATTGACCGTGCCGGCAAGCCTGTCGTCGAGGTCGAGTTCAAGGGCGAATCCAAGCAGTTCACGCCGGAGGAGATCTCCTCCATGGTCCTGACAAAGATGCGCGAGACCGCTGAGGCGTACCTGGGTGGCACCGTTAACAACGCGGTCATCACCGTTCCCGCCTACTTCAACGACTCCCAGCGCCAAGCCACAAAGGATGCCGGTCTCATTGCCGGCCTCAACGTGCTGCGGATCATCAACGAGCCTACCGCCGCCGCCATTGCCTACGGTCTTGACAAGAAGGTCGAGGGCGAGCGCAACGTGCTGATCTTTGATCTGGGTGGTGGCACTTTTGATGTGTCCCTCCTGACCATTGAGGACGGTATCTTCGAGGTCAAGTCCACCGCCGGCGACACCCATCTGGGTGGTGAGGACTTTGACAACCGCCTGGTCAACCACTTTGTCCAGGAGTTCAAGCGCAAGAACGCCAAGAAGGATGTTAGCACCAACGCCCGCGCGCTGCGCCGCCTGCGGACAGCCTGCGAGCGTGCCAAGCGCACCCTGTCGTCGTCGGCCCAGACGTCGATTGAGATCGACTCGCTCTACGAGGGCATCGACTTTTACACCTCCATCACCCGTGCGCGCTTCGAGGAGCTGTGCCAGGACCTGTTCCGCTCCACGCTGCAACCCGTCGACCGTGTCCTGACGGATGCCAAGATTGACAAGTCCCAGGTCCACGAGATTGTCCTGGTCGGTGGTTCCACGCGTATCCCCCGCATCCAGAAGCTGATCACGGACTACTTCAACGGCAAGGAGCCCAACAAGTCGATCAACCCCGATGAGGCCGTCGCCTATGGCGCTGCCGTCCAGGCTGCCATTCTCAGCGGCGACACCTCGTCCAAGTCGACCAACGAGATCCTGCTGCTCGACGTTGCGCCGTTGTCTCTGGGTATCGAGACGGCCGGTGGCATGATGACCAAGCTGATTCCGCGCAACACGACCATTCCGACCAAGAAGTCTGAGGTGTTCTCGACCTTTTCCGACAACCAGCCTGGTGTGCTGATCCAGGTGTACGAGGGCGAGCGCCAGCGCACCAAGGACAACAACCTGCTGGGCAAGTTTGAGCTGACGGGCATCCCACCGGCACCGCGCGGTGTGCCTCAGATTGAGGTGACCTTTGACATGGACGCCAACGGCATCATGAACGTGTCGGCTGTCGAGAAGGGCACCGGCAAGTCCAACAAGATTGTCATCAACAACGACAAGGGCCGCCTGTCCAAGGAGGATATCGAGCGCATGCTGGCCGAGGCCGAGAAGTTCAAGGAGGAGGATGAGGCCGAGGGCCGCCGTGTGGCTGCCAAGAACGGTCTTGAGTCGTACGCCTACTCTCTGCGCAACACGCTGAACGACGCCAAGGTCGATGAGAAGCTTGACGCGGACGACAAGGAGAAGCTCAAGGCCGAGATTGACAAGGTCGTCAGCTGGCTCGACGAGAGCCAGCAGGCCGCGCGGGAGGAGTATGAGGAGCACCAGAAGGAGCTCGAGGCCATTGCCAACCCCATCATGATGAAGTTCTACGGTGCAGGCGGCGCTCCGGGCGCTGCTCCGGGTGGTGCTCCGGGTGGCTTCCCCGGTGCTCCAGGTGGCGGTGCCACGCACGATGACGGCCCGACCGTCGAGGAGGTTGACTAAATGCGGCTGGCTCTCGACTTGTCTCTGTCTTTGGTTGAATTTCCCTTCTTTTCATGTCGTTTTTTGACGATTCCAACGCATGTTCACCGTTAGATATTGTCTGACTGGCGCTGCTAACGGAATGCAGCCGCTCTGCGGACACAGAAGGAGTGTTTGGGCTTTCGGGGCTAGACGCGTTTGTTTCTGCTTTTGTTCCTTCTTTACTTCGCGATTCTCATGCGATCTGGGGAAAAAGTTTCGGCATACAGTGGTATAACTGTAATGAAATAAAAAAAAATTAAAATAAAACATGACCTGCAACTGTGACTGTGTCTGAATAAATGCAAGGAGGACGCTGCCTGGCTATCTGTCGTAACCCATCTGCTGCCGGATGTTGCGGCGTCGTGCGGCTTCGGCCACGATCTTGTCCGTATCACTGTTGTCAGCGGGCGTTGTAGCCGAAGCTGTGGCGGAAGCTGTAGCGTCTCCGGCAGCGACCTGGAAGTTCTGCTGGAAGACGGCGCCTGGCGGCAGCAGCTCGTCGACGGTGCGGCTGCGCCAGACGTCCTCGCTGGACGGCTGACCAGGGCGGTAGTACCTGGCCAGCTCCTTGTCGCGATAGTGGCTGCGGATGGCCTCCGTCTTGACGGGGCCCTCGGCGTAGCCCTTGACGCGCATGCAGAACCAAAAGTCGTCCCACAGGTCGCTGCACGCCCGCACGCTGCCGTGCCGGTACACAGCGCGCCACTGGCCGCCGGGTGACTGGCAACCCCAGGCCAAGTCAAAGGCCTGGCGGCACGACATGGTCGTCGGCAGCGTGGCCTCGGCCACGGAGCGCTCGCGGGAGACGAAGTCGGGGGCGGGTAGGGCGGAGCCCGAAGATGCCGACTTCCAGGCGGCGAATCTTGAAGGCGAAGGACCATCGGCTTGTGTTTGCGGTGGTGATGGTGATGATGATGATGATGGCACCGATCTGGTCGGAAGCTCTTGGATGTCTTTGCCGTTGCTTCCCTCCTGGAACATGGCCAGGAACTTGCGCACTTCTGGGTCGTTTGTGATGTCGTCCTCTGGCGACGGTGCGGGTTGTGTTGGCGGTGGTGTTGGTGGTGGTGTTACTGGCTGTTGATCTGGAAGCTGCGAAGACGACGACGACGACGAAGTCTTTGCCGGCCCCGCGGCCGGCTTTGTGGACCAGAACCAGCCCATGGTCCAGACAATTCTGCTCTGTGTGAGCACTTCGTTCAGACAGCAGAGCGAGAAAATAAAAGTCTTGATCGTCCCTGTAAACGTGACTTTCAGAGTGCAGCACAACCATTGGTTGAAATATTAATAGGTATCCACTCCGTAGCTAGACCCCACCCACTGGTCGAGTCGTGAGGTCATGATGGAAAGGAAAGAGCTATCCACACAACCAACTGGTACCTTTTCCGTAGGTACCTGCCATAGACATATATATGCTGTGACACCGGCAAGTAGTCTCACAACTCGGGCTTCCCTCTCAGCCATTTGACGGCCGCTCCTTCCGTTCAAATACAACGAGCGAGTGACAATGCTCCTCGGCCGTCCCTTCCGTTCGGCCACCCTCCGGGCCAGCTCGGGAACTCGGCACCTGCTCGGGCTGCAGCCACAACGGCAGCCGCTCCAGCCGCTCCCGAAGCAACACACACGCTTCAGCAGGCTTCTCTGCTACCAACACCACAGTCACCGACCTTGCAGTGTCCGCCTGCCGCAAACCACGTCAGCTCGACCTCTGCCAGAATCACCGGCCAGAGACCTCTTGCTGTCGGGCCGCACTGCCACTCGTCGTTGGGAAACGTCTGCAACCGGCGACAACAACAGCGGCCACATCGATGCCGAGCCGGGCGAGGGTCTTCTCTTCCTCGACAATGTTTTCCCGCTGCGCATCGGCAACCTGCTCGCGTGGCGGCCGTGGCGCACCGAGGCCGACTACACCGACAAGGACGTGACGAAGCTGCTGAAGCGCTTCAACAGCGGAGCAGACAGCGCCTCCCACTCTCTCTCCTCCTCTCCCTCGTCCTCGGCCTCGAGCACGCCCTCGGCGACCAGTGTTTTGACGTCACTCGCCTCCATCATTGACCCCGTTAGCCTCATACAACGGGCCATCCCAGCGGAGCTCGGCCTAACCGTCACCGAGATCGTACCACGCCTCAAGGATGGCGGTGTTTTTGTCAAGTTTCGACACCCGGGAGGCGCCGACCTCAAGGCCATTGAGTCCCGACTGGCCAAGTTGCTGGCAGCGAACCCGGTGCGGCCCTGGTTCAACCCGCTGTGGGGCTGCATGCGTGCAGGGATTGTGTACGGAGTGCCCTGGCTTGAAGACCTGGCCTCGCGTGTGCCCTCGAGCCGTGTGCGCGTTGAGTTTTGCGCGCCGCCGGCAACGTCGACGGGCAGCGGCGGCGTCGGCGATGCCACGGGCAGCGCCAACCTGGAGCTGTCGCAGGAGACCATCTACAGCTTGTTCCGCCGCTACGGCAAGATTGTCGAGATCACGTCGCAGCCCTTTGATTCCAAGGTGCTACCGCGTTACGCCACCGTCGACTTTATCCGCGTGCGCGATGCCGTCATGGCCCGCAGCTGCCTGCACGGCTTTGTCGTCAACGGGACGACGCGCCTGCGCATGAGCTACGAGGCGCGCGTACGTGCCCACCACATCTGGAACTGGCTGACATCACACCCGCGCATTGTCATCCCCATTCTGGCCGCGCTGCTAGCCACCCTCACCGTGGCCATCTTCGACCCGGTGCGGTCCTTTTTTATCCGCGCCCATGTGCAGAAATCGTTTGCCTGGCGTGACAGCCAGCTGTGGAAGTGGTTCCAGCGCCGCACATCTGCCTTTTTGACGTTTGCGCGCACCAAGTACGACGAGGCCGCCGACAACATTGGTATCGGCGGCGGCAGCGGTCGTTTTTCAAATCACGGGCGTGGCCGCGGCCAGGACGCCCTCATGACGCACCGGCGTGACCTGCTGGACGACTTGCGCTCATGGCTGGTGGAGACGACCGGCACGTTCATTGTGGTGCAGGGCCCGCGCGGGTCGGGCAAGAAAGAGCTGGTGATCGGCCAGGCGCTACGGGGCCGGCGCGACGTGCTCGTTGTCGACTGCAAGCCCATTGTGGAGGCGCGCGGCGAAGGCGCCACCATCAAGAAGATGGCCAGCGCCGTCGGCTACCGTCCCATATTCTCCTGGGCCAACAGCCTGAGCAGCCTCATCGATCTGGCCGTGCAGGGCACCACAGGCGTTAAAACAGGCTTCTCCGAAACGCTGGACGAGCAGCTGACCAAGATTCTGCAGACGGCCACGGGCGCGCTGCGCGACGTCGGCTTGTCGGGCCGCCACAAGGCAGACGTGGATGCCGGCCTGACCGAGGACGCTTATCTGGAGGCACACCCCGAGAAGCGTGCTGTCATCGTGCTGGACAACTTTGGCCACCGTAACGAGGAGGCCACGGGTCTGGTGTATGACAAGCTCGCCGAGTGGGCGACCACCTTGGTCCAGGCTAATCTTGCGCATGTCATCTTCCTAACCTCGGACACGTCGATCCCCAAGGCCTTGGTTCAAGCCATGCCGGACCGCGTGTTCCACCAGGTCGCCCTGGGCGACCTGTCGCCCAAGGTGGCCATGAACTACGTGCTGAGCCACCTGGCCGAGAAGGATGAGGAGGCCGAAGAAGAGCCTGACGCTGCGGCCGTGGAGGATACTGGCACGGCCAGCGAAGGTGATGAACCGTCATCGGACGCGACCAAACCTTCGCCGTCCGCGGTGCTTGACGCGCTGAATGCCCAGGCCAAGTCCGCGCAGCCGGATTCCGACGAGAAGCAGACGTCGATTCTTGAAAAGGTCAAGCTGCCTTTCCAGCGTATTACCGGTACTACTAGCAGCGACGAGTCCGAGAGCGCCAGCAAAGACGCCAAGGTTAGCAAGGCCACGCCTACCGCCGCTGCCGACCCATCCAAGCTACAGCTCGCCCGCGTCCGCAAGGGCCCGGACGAGTCAGTTCGCCTAAACACGGCTGCAGCCAAAGCAGCGATTGCTGCCAAGAATGACGAAGCCATAAGTAGCGGAAGTAGTAGTATCAGTGGCAGCACAACTACCTCGAGAAGTGCTGCAGCCAGCTCTGCTATCACCAAGACCGGGACACCTCCACCTCAGCAACCTCAGCATCAGCCTCAGAGCACGCCTCTTGCCCCCGAGCACCAGGCCTTTATTGACGAGCTCGACAGCTGCATCGGTGTGCTCGGTGGCCGTCTGACCGACCTTGAGTCGCTCGTTCGTCGTCTGCAGAGCGGCCAGTCACCTAAGCGCGCAGTGTCCGAGATTGTCGAGCAGACCGCCTCCGAAATCATCAAGCTCTTTTTGCTGGCACCGCCCAAACCCGCCGGACGTGGAGCCGGCGGCGGCAGTAGCAGCAGCTCGGCGTCTGGTTCTGGATCGTCGTCTGCCGGCTCGGGATCGTCGTCTGGTGGTTCGGGATCGTCGTCTGCCGCTGGGTCTGGCGCGGCCGCGGCAGCAGGGAGTGGGGGTCGTGCGTGGTCGCCGGAGCAGGCATGGTACCTGGTGCGAGAGCTTGCGCGGGGCGGTAGTGCGGGTCTGTGCTACAACGACGTGCTGTTGGCCGACACGTTTGCTCCGTCGTCGGGAGTGGGCGCGGCCGCCGACGCCATCGCGGCCATTGACGCGCTGGCGGCGGCCGAGCTGGTGACGGTGCGCTCGTTCCGCGGGCGGCCGCAGGCGATCAAGGCCGGCAGCCCCGTGTACCTGGCGGCGTTCCAATTCCTCGGCTCGGACGCGGCGCTGGCCGCGCGATTGGACCGCTACGTGCTGGCGGAGCGGGCGAGCCTGGAGGCCAAGACGGTGGCAAAGGTGGAGCAGGAGCTTGCGCTGCTGGGCAGCATGCCGCGGCAGCCGGCGCAGGCGGGCGAGCGGGTGGCATACTTGCTGGCAAAGCTGCAGGCGTCGCAGGCCAAGATCCAGGTGTACGAGGCGGAGATGGCACGGCTCAAGAAGGTCATGTCGGAAAAGCCGTGAGTGGGAGAAGAAGAAAAAAAGTGAGGAGGGGGAGGGGTGGGAGAAAGGGGCCATTTGTTGTATTTGTACAGGCAAGACGCCAAGTTAGAGCGGTATATACACAACTCATTAGAACACATCAGAAAATGGATGAGGAACAGCAGTAGATACAACATCAAGAGCATCGAACATGCCAAAAAAGAGTAAACTCGACAGCTCGAAACGCAGAAAAACCACAGGAAAGCAAAGGGAATTTGAAATAAACAATAACCATTTCTTTCACAAATAGATACACTGCACTTGCTCCCACCAGAACGCCGTGTCCATTCAGCTTTCCTCGTCTCTTATTGACTCTGCATCACGCGCCACCGCGACCTCGCAGCCCTGTGCAAAGAATATGCGTGACGGGTAGTCTGTGTCGTTGGTGATGCTATAATAGTTTCCTAGACGCATCGCAAGTCAGTTCCCTGGTTCTGCAAAAAAAGTTGGTTCTGGCCCGCAACTCACCTCGTGGCACCGACCACATGCCGCCCTTGGCGATGCGGAACTCGGTGTCGTTGACCTTGACCACAACCTGCCCGTAGTGTACAAAAAAGGTCATGTGCATCTTTCGCGAGTTCTTGAGCTTCTTCTCCGAGCCGGGCGGCATATCCACCATGCCCGTGCCGAAAAAGGGCAGGCTCAGCGTCTTGACAAAGCGGAACGTGCCGCCTCGCACCTCGTGTGTCTGGATCGCCGCCGCCGACAGCGCAATCTCGGCCGGTGCCATCTCCACGTCTTGGTCCGGACCCGGTGGGTCATATTCGTGGTGCGGGTACCATACCAGAATGTCGCCCGTCACCGTTCCAGGGTCCGCCTCCCACGGGTCGCGCGCAGGGCCACTGCCTTCCTCGTCGCCGTCACCATCGTCATCGTCGTCGCTTTCGCCATGGCCCTGGCGTCGCCGGCCTTTGCGGCGGCCCCTTCGACCGCCGCCACCGTTGGCATACGCAGCCACGCGGCTTTTTAATGGCGGTAGGACCTCGTCTTCGACACGGACAATGTCCTTGACTGAAGGCAGCAAGAACTTGCGGCGCGTGTCGCTATCTTGCTGCACGTCGTATGGATCAAACTCGACGTGCTCGTTGCGCCAAAAGGCCAGCGGGCGAAACGACGAGCGGCCAGACCGCGTCTTGATGATCGCATCGCCGTCGCCCATATCCCGCCGCCTCACAACCAACCCGCGGCTCTTTGGTAATGGCGGGCCGCGAGGCACGGCTGCGGCTGCTGCGGTCGCTGCGCCAACGCCCGACGACTTGCGCTTTTTGCCCGCCTTCTGTCTCGGAGCTTCCTCCTGCTCAGCCGGCGGCAACGGCGACTTGTTCGCTGGTGGTCTGCCCCGTGGCCGGCCTTTGGGTTTTGGTTCTTCTTCCACCCGCTGTCGCTTCGTATACTGCTGCTGTGGCTCATCGTCCTCTCCGGAGTCGGGTGAAAAATCGCTCTCTACCAAAGGCCGAGCTGGCCTGCCGCGTTTCCGTCCCATTGGCGTATTGCCTTTTATTTGCTCCGGCCCGGTTGGCAACGACCGCGCCGCAGTCGCCTTGCCCTTTTGCGGTGGTCTACCGGGACGTCTGGTTGTTGTGGCGGGTATCGGCTCGTCTTCCTCGTCACCTTCCTCGCTGTCTTCCTCATCGTCCTCCTCTTGCTCATCGTCTACCTCCTCGTCTTCCTCCTCATCTTCCTGTGCTGGCTCATCATCGTACGTGTCCGGGGCACCTCCAAGCGCCAGGTCTTCGCTGCTCTCATCCGTCCCTTCTCTCTCCTCTCTCTCTTCGTCTTCGTCTTCGTCTTCGTCGTCCGGAATGCGACCGTAATGCCGTGCGCCGGCACCATTTGGAGGTGGCAGATATGGCTTACGTTGTGTCGCTGCTCCTGTGGCTTTGCCAAAGTCAAGCCGGCGCTTTACCGGCTTGCTTGGACTGCTCGTGTTGTGTGACGCGGCGTTCCCAGGCGAGGATGGGGGTCGCAGAGGCGGGTTTGGTCGCGTGGCGGCCCTGGAGCCGGAGCCGGAGCCAGAGCCACGGACCGCGGGCGATCCGAACAAGGCCTTCGCGGGCGAGCGCGTCGTCAGCTGCTGGCGCGCCCCAAAGCGCGCAACCGATCTCTGACCGTTAAGCAGAGCGGCCGGGTCGGGTCCGGAGGCTGGATGAGGTCAGCGTGGGTAAACAGCCAAGGCAAGCAGACGCGGGCAGCGAAGAGGGACGCATGTTCCTACCTGTTGTTAGATCCATATCAGCCTCGCCATTATCACTGTCGTCGTCGTCGTCCTCCTCCTCTGCCTCTTCTTCATCTTCCTCCTCGTAGGCGTCGCCATCCGGCGACTTTGCTGGCGACGAGAAGATGTCGTCGATGGGCTCCATGCCGTGCTCGTCTCGGACACCCGTATCGCGGAGCGTCACGCCTGTCTTCCGCCCGCGTTCTCCCAAGGTGTAGAAATGCTCGCGCGCCTGGCCCGAGCGGCGCGGACCGCCCGCGGGCGGTGGTGCCATGGTGCAGAGGTGGCGTGTGAGGAGGAGTGATCCTGTCGGTGAGGGGTGGAGTTGAGCGATCGCGTCGCAAATGCGCGAGAGGCAAAACCGACGGATGGTGTGTGTCGCAAATGCTTTGGCGACGTTCCCTCGATAGCTTCGGCTCGGATGGATCGAGCGATGTTTGCCTGGAATCGGGCTCGGCAGCAGCTTCCGTGGAGTGAGGTCTGTCGCGCCTTCCGTGTTATTGTGAACAGGCGTCGGAATGGAAGAAACAACAGGCCGTCGTTCCTCCGCTTGTTTGGGTTTATTTTCCTGGGCGGGTAAGCGCTGGCCCAAAGCGCCCGAAAGGGAAAGCACCAAAAAGCGCGTCGACTCCACCAAGCGCGTCGTACAGCTTCACTGTCAACGACCACTTTCCAATTCAACACATCTGCACACCACGACGTTTCTTTCTCCTGGCTCGTTCTCGAGAATACAAGCCAAAACAACAAACAGAGACAGCACAAAACTCCTAAATCCAGTAACGACCACTTTAGCTTCCGCCATCATGAGCGACGGCGATGTCCAGATGGAAGCGGCCGCCTCCGTCACGACGCCGGGCGAGTTTGTGCCGCCGTCCATTGACGAGACAGCCCTCTTTTCTGGCGACTCGTACTCGCACTTCTCTCCCGTTCCGCCACGGCTCCTAGCATCCACCGAGACACCGGCATCCAAAACACAGTCCTTCGAAGGCCCAGCAGCACCAGCAACAACCTCACAAGGTGTGCCCTGCGTGCTTGGCGTTGACGAGGCTGGCCGTGGTCCCGTCCTCGGTCCCATGGTCTACGGTGTCTTTTACGCGCCTGTGGCAGAGGCCGATGCACTTTTGCGCGGCGAAGCGCCCAACGCGGACCGCTACCCAACCGCTGTGAGTGGTAGCAGCAGCAGCACCAGCAAAAGTGCGGGCACGCCTCTCCGCTTTGACGACAGCAAGGTACTCTCGGCCGAAACGCGCTCAACACTCATGGCAGCCGTGTGCAGGCCGGGGACGGCTCTGCACACGAGCTGCGGCTGGGCGGTGGCGCTGCTGTCGGCCCGCGATATCGGCGCCGGGATGCTGAGCCCTGCGGGCAGCGGCGGCAGCAACCTGAACGAGCAGGCGGCCGAGGCAACGGTGAGCCTGATCCGCGGTGTGCTGGCGCGCGGCGTGCGCGTGACGGACGTGTTTGTCGACACGGTGGGCCCGCCGGCGACGTACCAGAAGAAGCTGGAGCGGTACTTCCCGGGCATCCGCATCACGGTGGCCAAGAAGGCCGACTCGCTGTACCCGTGCGTGTCGGCGGCATCGGTGTGTGCCAAGGTGACAAGGGATGTGGCGCTGGAGGTGCTGTACAGTCGGCATGTGGGCGCGGGCGGCGACGGCGCTGACAACGGCGAGACGCTGCCCAGCTGGGGCTCGGGCTACCCGTCCGATGCGCGCTGCACAACGTGGCTGCGGCGCAACATGCACCCACTCTTTGGCTGGGGGCCGGAGTGCCGCTTCAGCTGGGGCACGGCTAAAGACATGCTGGAGCCGGAGGGCATCGTCAGAAAGAGCGGCGGTGGCGGTGGCAGCAGCAGCGGCGGTAACGTCACGGTGCGGGTGGAGTGGCCAGTCGAGGACGAAGGCGACGGCGCGGACAACAGATTCGCCGTGACACGAATGACGGACTTTTATTCGGCCGCGGCAGCATCGTCATCCGACGGCGACAACCAGGCCGACGAGCTGGGAGGGTGGTTCGGGCGGCCGGTAGGAATCAAGACGTTCTGAGGCCGACCTGCTACATGAAACTAATGAAGTCGTGAAAAGCGACAAGTCCTATTATTCAACAACCTATGGTATGCCATGCTGTGAAAAAAAAGCTGTGCAAAAAAAGGATAGCGCTGTTGTATATATACCTTTCAGCTGGGCATCCTGTGTCCTGTCTCCCGTCTTCCGTCATCTGTCTTCGACCCCGTCTGAAATTATTGTGAATCAACCCTGTCCCAGCCGCCCGGCAGTACAAACCGACTTAGATGTCGTCGACAGGACCTTGTCGTGGCGTCGATTCTCGTAACGGCGAGGTGCCTGGTGCTGCCGCCGCCGTCGACTGCTGCTGCTTCTTGCCGCGCGTATCCAGCGTGTCCAGGCTAATATCGCTGTCGTTGCGCGCCGGCATAGCCAGGGCCTGGCGCGCCGAGTCCGAGTTCTCGAGAAAATCGCGCAGCTTCTGCTTGCCGATCTCGACGGCCTGGCTGGAGGCGGCATTCGCCATCTGCATCATGGGTCCGAGGAGCGCGAGGCTGTAGGCGACGTAGGTACCGCCGGCGAAGATGGCCAGTAGCAGGAAGAGGAAGGGGTTGCGGAGGACGGCGACGATTTCGTTCCAGCCGAGAACGAGCAGGATGCCGTAAAAGTAGAGCGGCACCTGCGTGATGCCGCCCAGCGCGCCGCGCTTGGCCTCGACGTACACGCCGTCGGCCGTCTTCTTAAAGCGGATCACAAGGTCCTGCCGCTTGCTCTCGCTGAGCACCGTCATCTCCTCCTCGAGACTCTTGCCCTCGTCATCGTCGACGCCGCCAATGGGCGCCAGGTCGTCCTCGTCCTCAGGTTCAGCGCCTGCCGGCTGGTTGCCGATCCACGCTGGCAGGTCGGGTGGCGCGTACGTGGTCGCCAGGCGGAACCGCGACAGCAGCGGGATCAGGGCCAGCGTAGACTCGCGCGCGCGCGTGTAGAGGCCTTCAATGTCGTCGCTCGGCCGCCAGATGCGCGGGACGCCTGCCTCGTCGTAGCGGAATTTGTCTTCAAAGTTCTCGCGCAGCTTCAGCAAGATGTTGCCCTCCATCACCTCCTCGTCAATCTTCTCCCGCAGTGCAATCCAGCTCTTGCGGCGCAGGCGCCACAGGCCGACCAGGACCTCGGCCTCGCTCGCATCGAAGCTCTTGGCGCGGTCCGTAAATCGCTCCTGCGCCTCTTTAACAATGTCGACAAACACAGTCCAGATGCGATCCCACAGATCCTTCTCGGCCGGCGCAGCGGCGGGGGACCCAGTGCCCGAGGGAGACTCCGGCATGCCGCCGGATGCGCGGCCAGAGCCCAGCTTGCTGAACTCAAGCCCCACAGCGTCGCCCAGGCGCGACTTGACCCAGCGCTCGACACGCGTAGCCAGCCGCCGCATTTCTTCTTTGCGCAGCTTGGCACTAACCTGGTCAAGCTCCTTCTCGAACAGCAGGTACTGCGGCTCAAAGTTTGTCCAGGAAACGCCGGTGATGGCGAGGCCCTGGGCTTCGCCCTTGAACGCGTTGAGAGTCTTGGTCTTGGCGGCCGCGACGATCTCGGCAAACTCGTAAGCACCGCCCGATTTCTGCCCAGCCTTGACCGCGCTCGTGACCGCCTCGGAGAACGAAGTTACCCCGGCCTTGTGGGCGGCCGCCAGCTGGCCCTGGTAGAGGGCCTTGAGCCGGCCGTCAACCTTGCCCTCAAGCTCGGCCCGCTTTCGCGCGTAGACGCCTTTGTGGTACCGGCCGGCCTGTGTTTCGAAGAGCTCGAGGCCGGCAGTGCGTGCCGCAGCACCAATCTTGCCGAGCTTGGCGAGGACGACAGACCGCCCCATGCGCGTACCGTCGGCCTGCTGCTCCTCGAGCGGTACGATGGTCTCATCGAATAGGGCGAGAGCCTCGCGGGAGATTTCGTCGCAACGGAACTGGGCCAAGAGCTCCTGCTGTGTAGGTAGGTCTAGGTCCTTGTTGTTGACAATCTGGTCCCAGACGCCCTCGGCATAGACGGAAAAGCCGTCGGCGGGGATGCGGCGGTGGTACTCGGGCAGGAAGACGCCGCCAACGTATTCCTGGTCGGTGGTGGAGCGGTGGCCGGTGACGAAGCGGCGACCGAGGACGTCGACCTCGGCGGCAAACTTATCAGGCTGGAGGATCTTGTGAGGTAAGGCGGCAAAGGCAAAGTCAAAATAGTCCTCGATGGCGGCAGACTCGAGGCCGGCGGGCTTGGAAATGGAGGACCAGATCTTGGTGAGGTCCTGGAGGAGGGTGTTGCGCAGGTTGGACAGGGGCGTGTTGCCGATGAAGTCGCGGATGACAAAGAAGAGCAGGGAGCGGGGGGTGGCGTGGCGGTCCTTGAGGAAGAGCTGCAGGTTTACCTCGAAGACGGTCTTGAGCAGGCCCATGTTGGCGCCCTGGTACAAGCCGACCTGGTGCTCCCAGATATTGACGATGAGGACCTCGCTAGTGGCAAGGGCAAAGAGGGCGCTCTTGCGCTCAAAGTCCTGGTCCTCGCCCCGCTCACGCCCGTCGGTGCCCTCGACGTCCATGACGAGGATGTTGTCGGCCATGATGGTCCCGGTGGCACCTCCCTTTTTGTTTTTGGACAGCCAGATGCCCTTTGTGGTCTGGCGACGCTCGGACTCGGACATGACGCTGAACTCTGTGCCGAAGAGATGGTTGAGGAGCGTGGACTTGCCGGTGGACTGAGAACCGAAAACGGAGATGAGGTGGTAGTTGAAGCCGGCCTCGGCGACATGGGTCTTTTGGAGGTACTCGTTGACGTGTGTGCTAGGGGCGTCAGCGACTCTGTAGAGGGTTGGACGGTGGCAAGGAGACGCACTTGAAGGTCTTGTCCTCGTCGATGACCTGGATGCCATGCTCAAAGCTCGCAGCCGTTGGTTTGTCGCCGACGGCGGCAAAGTGCCCGTTTGTAGCCATCGGGACGGATAGGGAGAGGGAGACGGGGTGGGCACGGAAGGTTCAAAAGCTGTCGAGTGTCGCGGTCGAGATCGGGATCGCCGAGAAGACCAAAAGGGGGGAAGATGCTGGCGGAGCAGCAGCGGGAAAAAATGTTAAATCAGCGCAGTCAAGGAGACACGGCTTCCATGGTAGACTGGCCACAGCTGGAAAGGAGCACGGGGTCGTCGTCAGTCGCAGCGCGTGGTACGAAGACGGGATGGCAGGTGGTTGATGGTGATGACAATTGTTTTGAGGAAAGACAGCTATTGGCAAGCTTGAGAGCCCCGTGGCCACACGTGCAATGGGGCCGCCAGTGTGACCTCATAGGCTGACAGGTTCTGGCCAATGAGAGAGCAGCATAATATGTTTTAGCGCTCACTCTTCAATGGAGGAACTGCTTGAATCTTACTCCATGAGTCCATACGGAGTACTCCGTACAGCCAGAGAAGTTTCTGGCGCAGACACCGATGGCACCCCTGGTTTCGTCTCCCCGGTTTCGTCGCCTGCTCTTTCACCGCCTGTCTCCCGTGCTGCATCTCCTGTTGCCTCTGCTGTTTCTTCATCGCCTGTCGTTCCTCATTTTTATTCTCCTGTCTCTTCCCACGCTGTTTCTCAGCCTGTTTCCCAAGGCTTCGCACTGCCATTCGCAGCACCACATGTTGAGGAGTCTCTGTTCAATCGTCGACAAAAGTCATCACTTCCCTCTCTTTGTTACTCTTCTCTACAACTCATCCCCTACCATTTCCGTTACCTCATCATTCTAGAATGTCTTTATTCGCTCCTCCCCCTCTTACTCGTGCCTTGGACTGGCCCAAATGGATAGCTTCCCTGAAGACGCGTGTGCAACATGCACCTCATCTCAACCCGGAAGGCACGGAGGACGCCAATCCTCCCATGCCACAGCTGCCGGAAACAAACGACCTCCAGCTCCTTCAGGCTGCTAGTTTTCGGATCACCCAGTTCGAAAAGAAGCGCCCTGCGTGCGAAGCTAATCGCCTCCATCTTGGATTCCCTCAAGTACGAGGGAGTTTTCCCATCCCTGCACGAGTTCTCAGAGCAAGCCCAGTCGGCGATCACGCACTGCAAAAATTGCAACATCCCGGGCCGAATATGGCTCTGCACCGACAGCACGCCCGTGATCTGGAGCGCCAGAGGACGAGCCTCTACCACGACGCAGTGGGCATTCGCACCAAGATGGCAACGGGCACGTGACACATATGAATGGTGGACCATGGGACTCCCAAACGCCCAAGCTTTCGGAGCACTACCGAAACCTGGATCTCGCGTACGGCACACGGGAACCGGAAGCGCTGAGCCTGCCGCGGGACACTCTGCGAGAATTACTCGCACACCGGACCCGACACGGAGACTTCGCGTGGTACCACCAGAAGTTCCATCGTCAGGCAGAGGCCGATCCCGGATGCCGTACGCGAGCTCCAGGTTCCGGTAGTGTTCCGAAAGCTTGGGCGCTTGGGATTCTCACCATTCGTCAGTGTTTCGCCTCCGTTGGCGATCCATCATGGTGCGTATGCCACTGAGGGTTGGGTGGTCCGCATCTGCGTCCCACTCCTCCTCCCGGCGTATTGCTGTGCGAGTTCATCGCCACGTTCATTGCCGGTGATCTCCATGTGACCCGGAACCACTTGAGCGCAATGGGGTATTCGCTCATCAATTCGTGGATGGCGTGGAATGCCCATTGCGTCGTGGTAGAGGCTCGTCCTCTGGCGCTCCAGATCACGGACGTGCTGTCGGTGCAGAGCCATATTCGGCCCAGGATAGTGTTGTTGGTGCGGTGGGTAATCGCCGCCTGAAGCCCGCCTTGGGCTCCCACTGCTTCGGCGTCGAGGACGTGGGCCACCTCCCGATGTCACTTCGCGCAGGCCGTCCATGACGGAGTATCCGTAGCCGACATGTCGCTGTCGGTCCTTGGTGTACTCTGAGCCGTCCGTGTCCACAGTGAGGTCGTCAGGAGCCAACCCCTCTGTGGAAGGGCCCAGGTAGGGGCACGACAGTGCGAGGCAGGATCGAAGGCTTGGGGATCGAGTGCCAGATTGCGAGTCCGCAAGCATCTCGACAAAACAGAGAAGCCGAGCGACAAGGACAGACGATCATTACGAAGGCGCGCACAACGTTGATGCACTCTGGACTGCCAACAGCACTGTGGCCAGAGGCCGTCTCTGCGGCGGCCTACCTGCACAACCGGACGCCAGCCAGTTCCGGCCGCAGTCCATTCGAGATGTTCAACAGCTGGGTCATGACCTTTAGGCCCAACTACACCAACCTTGAGAGTCTCCCACTTGAAAGCATATGGATGCAGGGCATTCCCACTGACGACGAAGGCACTGACCAAAACAAGAAAGTCCGAACTCAAGGTCGAGCCTCAGGCTCACATTGGCTACCTTGTTGGTAACACGTCTTCCACCCAATATCGCATCTAGGTGCCCTCTCTGAGGTGTGTCATCATCGCGTCGTCGGTGACTTTCGACGAAACTCGGTTCTACGACGAAGCAGACTCAAGTGCCCTCCGACGACAACGACTTCGAATCTCTGTCCAGGCTCATTGCAGGTGCGTTACTTTGCTATCTATTATCTACACTTTTGTGTGACTTGTACGGAATAAGACCAGGCCAGCCCGTATGGTTAATGGTTGGCACCTGCCTGACATGTAAGGCCGCAAGGACTAGAATCCCTATCATGTTAAAAGGTGATCGCGCCCTCGCATCCTCTTCCATAGATAGTTCCTCAGTCAATCAGTGCCTTATTCTAGTAATCTTTCAACGGGTCGGTCAACAGTTGCCTGGCCCTGAAAGTAACTAAAAGGCACCGGACTAAAAGGCACACTACCAGGTTCAGTATCATTCAAGTCAGCTACAACCCAGGGAACTGGCCTAAACTATGCGTGCCATTTTCGTGACACTTCCATTGTTCCTGCCAACTTTGGAACCTCTCACTAATACGACTTATGTGGGGTCGGAGCTGTCGGGGTTGTTCTCCGTACTTCCACTTTGTCCGGTAGGTGGCCTAGGAGCCCGAATATAAGCTATCAAGCCGCCGATAGTCTACGGATTATGGATACCAAACGATCATCGAGGATACATGATCACGACAAGCTATCAGTAAAGCCCTGGGACAGGAAACGAAAGCGTGGCAGTGACACAGGATCACAGGACTCAGGAGACACCACGGCGATCTTTCCCTCGTTACAGCCATGGCTACCCGCTCGCGCAAGGGCTGCATCGACTGCAAGCAGGCTAAGGTCAAGTGCGACGAGGCGCATCCAGCCTGCGGCACCTGTGCGCGTCGCAACCGTATCTGCCGAGGCTATCGAGACGCCTCGACAGCCGCTGGGGTGGCGGCCGCAGCAGCAACCACAACTGCTGCCGCGGCAACAGTCCGAAGGAACAGCACGCGACCCTCCACGGCGGTTGCTGCGCGTCTCGGCCAATCGCGCCACATCCCAGCGTCGTTTGGTGGCGGCGACCAAGCAACGTCGCCGATACTGTCCTGGCAGCGTGCACAGCCGAAGTTGCAGCCACCTTGCACGCCGTCGCCGATGGATGATTTTGTCTGGCAGTACGAAGCAGAGTTCGAGGCCGACATGGCGGCGGCGGCCGTGGCTATGATGGCTACGGTGCCGAGCAGCACCATGGACAGCCTTGGCGATGGCCAGGGCCAGCTCGGTGGTGACCAAGACCAAGACATTGACGACATTTTACTGTCGCCAGGAGCCATCGCCGCTGGGGGCAGCAGAGTCCTGGCAGCCACGGCGTCGGTCAATCAAAACACCACCACTACCGCGTCGTCGTACGCGAGGCCCATACTAGCACCGGACGACCGGCGCCTGCTCGGCCCGGCTGTGGCGGCGCGCATCACGACACCAGTTCTTGAGGTGACGCACCTGTGGATGCCGCCGACGCCTACGCCGCTGCGGGGACCGGCCTTTATGCCGCTCAATGAGGTGGTGGCGGCGGACAAGTCGATCATCGAGATGTACTTTATGCGCCACCCGGCAGAGATGGTCATGGGCAGCAGCGTGTTTATCAACGAGATGAACGGCGCCGTGCTGTCGCTGCTGCAGGCGAGTCCGGTTTTGGTGGCAGACTCTCTGTGCGCCATTGGCGAGAACTACTTTCGCACCGAGGAGCAGGACGCGGCAGTGGTCCGCGGCAGTACCGGTGGCGGCAGTATCTCCTGCGGTGTTTCCGGAACTGGCACGGCCAGCAGCACCACCACCGGCAGCTGCATCATAGTGTCGGACGTGTCGGTCTCCGGACGCAAGGCGCGGCTGCTGAACCGGCTGCATCGGCTGAACCAAGACGACAAGAGCCCCGAACTGGCGCTGCTGCTGCTGCTGGCGCTGTGCGGCGCGGAACTGGTCAACCCCAAGGCAGACGGCAAGGGCAACGCGCTGCCCGCGCTCATCGACAACGTGGCGGCGGTGCTCGAGTACCACGCGCAGCGCGGCCACGAGCTGAGCGCCATGGCGCGCTACTTTGCCAAGGGCGTGGCGCGCCAGGACCTGCTGCACGGCCTATCGCGGCTGCAGCGACCCAAGATCCGGCCGGTGCTGTGGCTCGACAGCTATGCCACGCGCCACGCCGACCGCCTGTTCGGCTTGACGGCCACGCTCGTGCCCATCCTGTACCGTCTCAGCGAGCTGGCGGCGGACGTGCAGGCGGTCCTGGACCGGGAGGCGGCGGCGGCGACGGCGGCTTCCGTGGACGTCACGTCCGTCTACTTTTCCGATGGCCTGCCGTCCATGATGCCGTGTGGCGATCTGACGGGCAGTCTAGATGACGACCTTTTTGGCGGCGACGACACCTTCTTCGCGGATGCACTAGACACGGCCTCCGCCACCGCCGCCAGCAACGCCACCACCACTATGGATCCGGCACCGGCTACAACGGCGACCATGAGCACAAGTGGCGCCACCGCCGCCAACACCACCTCGTCGTCCGTCGCGTCTTACCTGCTTGTGCGGCACACGGACTTGGCCGAGCGCGAGGCGACGCTGCGGGCCGAGCTGCTGATGTGGCGGCCGATCCACGACGCATCGCTGTCGATGCAGACGTCGCGGGTGCTGCTGCTGCATGCGTCGGCGTGGCGGGCGGCTGGCCTGCTGTACCTGTTCCGGCTCTTCCACCGGCCGGGCGGCGGCGGCGGCGGCGGCGGCGGCGGTGGCGGCAGCGGCGCGGACGACGACGACCAGACGGCGCTCAGCATGGCGTACGAGGTGTTGATGCACATCCAGGGCTGCGAGCGGCCCGACGACGTGAAGCTGTCGCTGTGGCCGCTGTTCCTGGCCGCGTGCGAGCTGCAGCAGCCCGAGGACCGCGCGCTGGCGGCGCACATCTTTGACGATATCTACCACGCGCGGCCCACGGTGATGGCCAAGCACACGCGGGCCTTTGTGACCGAGCACATCTGGCTGGCGCGCGACCGCGGCGATGATTGGGACTGGATGGACCTGGCGCGGGCCGGCGGGCCGGCGGCATTCATGCCGTTGTAAAAGATGGTCTGTGATGATATATAGTCTAACGTTTATGAACTTGTAGGAAAAGATGATACAGTATCCCCTATGAACTCTCCCGTCTTTCGTCTGTCGTCGCCGACTTGTACACCCCCCCGTCAATCTTCCACTGCTCCACCTGCAGCAGCTTGTACACGGCGTCCATGACCGGCGCCGCCACGCCCAGGCGCGCCGCCGTCGCCAGCGGGTTGCCCAGAATCACCTGCAGCTCCATGGGCCGGCCGTTTTCCAGGTCCAGCAGCATGCTCGGCCGGTACGCCGTGTCGTCGGGCAGGCGGTACGCCATCCACGGCACAACGGTGTCGGGCAGCGGGTGGCCGGCCGCCTCGGCAATGCGCCAGATCTCCCACATCATCGGCACGAGCAGGCTCTCGCGGCCGCGGCTGCGCTGGATCTGGCCCACGTCGGTGCGAGTCAGCGCACACACCGTGTTGAAGGTGCCGTTCCACAGCAGCTTCTCCCAGCGCGCCGTGGCAATGTCGGCTACGAGCTCGCAGGAAGCCGCGCCGCCCGCCACGTACATGTCGACAAAGATGCGGGCCGCGTCGGCCGCCGCGTCAGGTATTTCCTTTGAGGCCACCCGATGCACGCCCATCTTGGACACGTCGCGGCCAATCTGCGTCACCTTGTTGGGCTCGGCCAGCCCGCTGCCAATGTGGCTGACGCTGCTCATCACCGTGTTGGCCGGCCACCGGCGTAGGATGTCCTCCTCGATGCCCATGCCGTTCTGGATCAGCACGACCGTCGTGCGACCCGGTGTCATGACCGGCGCAATCATGGCCGGCACCGGGTTGCGGTCGGGCAGCTGCTTTGTGCACACGACCACGTAGTCGTAGACCACGGGCCGTCCGCCGCTGTCCATCGCCGCGTCCGTGGCCGACGCGACCACGCGGTGGGGCTTCCAGCCGGTGAGCGTGCCGTGGTCGACCGACTCAACATCCCAGCCGTGCTCGGCCACGTAGGCAAACTTGGACCGAAGCACCGCCGTGACCTGTGCGCGGCCCGACTTGGTGAGCACGAGCGACGCAATGGTGCCGACGCCACCGGAGCCAATGAGGCAGATCTGGAAGGGCGGCGGTGTTGCCACGGAGTCGGTGGCCATATCGGTGGCCATATCGGTGGCCATAGCGAGACAGGTGAGGTCGTACGGAGTTTAGGCCAAATAATCCTGGTAAGCAGGTTCGGACGCCTGCCAAGCTCCGTCTTCCAAATTCCCACTGGTTGTCTTCTTCTTTCCTCTTTCCTTTTCCTTTTGATTTTCCTCTTGTCCTCTTTCCTCTGATCGGTCGTCGGCAAGAAGTCCGAGACAGCAGGACAAGGTCACGGCTTTTCTCTCCGAATGAGACCCAGCCCTTTACCCCAGGAAGTCGGGGTAAGCGGCACTATTGCGAGGGGAGACGACACCTTTGGCATCGTCGTACGTAAAAGAGGAGATGTCGTGTCATTCTTGGTTGCGGAGGAGCTGGAGGGACGAGAGGGGGAGGGAGTTTCCGGGCGTCACGTGGAGTTGAAGCTATCAGTGCTATCAGTGCTATCATTGCTATCCAGCGCTAAGATAGCAAACAGCGCCATGACACGCCACGACAGCGCCATGAGATAGCGCCGGCAGGCTGGCGGGCCGCTAACAATACAGAAGAACGGGCCTGATTCACGACAAGGAGTCTCCAATTACTCAGTACTCCGTACAAGCTCGTCTATTCTATCAAACGGTACGGCACCTCCCTCCTAAGCGTGCAGCACCTTGTCTAGCTCCTCGGTATACTGCAGCAGCGCCGCGTCGTCGAGGCGGCGGCCAACAACCTGCACCGCCGTGGGCGAGTCGTGCATGACCTCGGCGTCGTCTGAGAAGAATTAGAGAGGTCTCGGGGAGGGGATCAGGGAAAACTCACAAGTGCTGTGGATCTTCGCGTCCAAGTCATTCTTCGGCGTGAACTGCGTGTCCGGCAGGTCGAGCACCTTGTCCACCTTGCCAAACGGCACAATGATGGCCGGGTAGTCCAGTGCATTCCACGACACCGTGTACAGCTCCGACGTGTTGAGGCCCTGCTGCACGGGCGTGTGCGGCGCCGGCGGCGCCAGCAGCACGTCGATGCCCAGTTGCTCCCACGCGTCCAGCATGGCCTTCTGCATCGCGCCTTTGCGCGTGTTGAGCGCCCACACCTCCTCGTGCTCCAGGCGCGGGTTGCCCCAGTAGCCAAAGTTCACCACCGACGCCACCGCCGGCTCGCCCGCCTTGGCCAGCTCGCGCCTCTGGTACGACAGCCCGTCCGACGTCAGCAGCTCTGCCGCAATGTCGCGCAGCTCTTTGAAGTCGGGGCACAGCGGCGTGAAGTCGCGCACTTCGTAGCCGGCCGCTGCCAGCTTGGCCGCGGCGTCGCGCAGCGCCCTTCGCACGGGGGGGTGCGGCGTCACGCCCGACTCGTAGAGCACGCCGACCACCGGCTTCTTCGTCGACGGCGGCAACGGCACCTCCATGATGAATGGGATGACGGCCGGGTCGAACGTCCAGGGCTGGCGCGCGCGCACCACGTCGGTAAAGAGCCGCGTATCGCGCAGCGTGCTGGTCAAGGGGCCCAGGACCGCCGGCACGCCGCTGTTGACACCGGACCAGCCCGAGGGCGCGTAGCCGATGAACGGCAGGATGCCCACCGACGGCTTGTAGCCGTACACAGCGTTGAACGTGGCCGGCAGCCGGATCGAGCCACCCACGTCGGTGCCGACGCCTATGGAGCGCGCGCGGAAGGCCGCGGCCGAGCCCTCGCCGCCGCTGCTGCCGCCGCTCGACAGGCTGCTGCGGATGGGGTTCTTGGTCTGGCCAAACACGTTGTTCTCGCACTCGGCCACCAGCATGGTCTGCGGGATGTTGGTCTTGCCAATGACCACGGCGCCGGCCGCCTCGACCAGCTCGATGATCGGCGTCGTCGTCGTCGACGGCGCAAAGCAGCGCGACACGTAGCCGTTGCAGGCGTCGAAGCCCTTGACGTGGAAGCACTCCTTGAACGTCATAGTCAGGCCGTGCAGCGGCCCAACCGTCTTACCGGTGGCCTGGAAATGCGCGTCCAGCGCCTTGGCCTTGTCCATCGCCTCGGCAAAGCAGATCTCCGTCATGAAGCTGCACAGCTGCTGACCGATGGCGGCACGCTTGCAAAAGGCCGTGACCGTCTCCACGGCCGTGAACGTGCCCTTGGCAATCTCGGCCGCCAGCGCCGTCGCGTCATACGTCTCGCCTGTGATCAGCAGCTCGCGGTCCGTCATGATGCCGCACGTGGCCGCCACCGGCCGGAGGTCCTCAGTGCCGGGAGGCGGGTACATCTCAGGGGTCAAGCGCCAGGCTGCGGGGATGCGGGCGAGTTGCTCCGCGCGTTTCTCGGCCACAATTGTCTGCCATGGCTTGGCCGGTGTGGGAAGCTCCTTGGCGGTGGTGGTCACGGCGGCTTTGGTGGACACGGTGGCCGCAGGGGCCGCAGGGGCAGTGGTGAGCGTGATGGATGTCATGGTCGAGGGGGTAGTGGATGCTTCGAGACTCGGGACAGCCTGGACGCGTAAGGTGCAGAGATAGATGATAGAGATACGCTCGAGAGAAGAAGGGAATATAAAAGATCAAGTGCGTTGGAGCCAACAGTCGGAGATTCTGCCGGAGGCGATAGCATTGAAAGTGAGATAGCTGCGATAGCCAAAGATGACGAAGATGTAGTACAACAGTACGGACTATTAGCAATCGAGCCAGACACCTCCGCGCAAAGTCGCAGACTGGTACCACAAGGCAGCGACCCCTCCAACGGCCTCCAACCTCCAACCAAATCAGATGTGTAGATCTGCCTCCGGCAATTCAAAAATAAGCTGCTTGGCAGAGTCCTAGCGCCGTGTCTCCTCGACAACTCCTCACTGTGAGGCTATCTACGCTATCGCGCTTTGGGGCCCACACGACACCAGACTAGACATTGGATGCTATCACAGGATAGCTCACAGGATAGCATCCACCGGACATGGTCCGGTGTCCGGGCCAGGCCAAGGGCGAAGCACCAGCTTGGAGGATGCAATGACTAGGTGCCACAACCAGAGGAGACATGGGAACGTTGGAATCGCGACCATTCGACAGACAGCCATCCAGATACGGTAGACAGCCGGCAAACGGTGTCCCTTGTGAGGATGTGGTAGCTTCGTGTATATGAAGACCCATCCGCCGTTGGGCCACGACAAAAAAGGAACGATCTTCACATCTCTATACTGACCACGTCCCCTTTCTCACTCCTTTGTCGCTTTCCATCTTTTCCTCGTCGCTTCTCCCTACACCCAAACATGTCCAAGGAGACGGACTTTGACGAGGCTGCGGCCACGTCGTCGGCCGACCAGGCCACCGGCGTCGCCCGCGACGTGGAGAAGCGTCCGTTCATGGAGCGGATCCTGGGCAAGAAGATGGACCTCAACGAGCTGGGCAAGGAGTACTACCAGCAGTCGCTGCAGTTCGACGAGGAACAGCTGAAGCGTGACGCCGTCAAGGTGCGGCGGAAGCTGGACTTTATCGTCTTGCCGATTGTAAGTACACCTCTCCCTGAGTTCCTGACTCTACTCTCCCTTGCTAACACCACCAGATGATGACCACCTACATGCTGAGTTTCCTGGACAAGCAGACGTACGTTTCTCTACTCGTCTCTCCGCACGTCTCTCTACACGACAGGCCACTGACTTGACAGACTCAACTACTCCAACGCCTACGGCCTCCAGAAAGACACCCACATGAAGGGCAACGACTACTCCTGGGTCTCGTCGGCCCTCTATTTCGGCTGGCTCACCGGGTCCTACCCCTGGCAGCTGCTGCTGCAGCGCTACCCCATCGGCCGCCTGATCGGCGTCATGCTGTTCGTCTGGGGCTCCGTGTGCATGCTGCAGGCCGCCGTCTTCAACTTTTCCGGCTTCTTCGCCATCCGCTTCTTCCTCGGCCTGCTCGAAGCCGTCGTGTCGCCCGCTTTCATCATGCTGACCTCCATGCTGTGGACGCGCGAGGAGCAGAGCCTGCGCACGTCCTATTGGCTGTCCGTCAACGGCGTCTCGTCCATCGTCGGCGCCCTGCTCGCCTACGGCGCCGGCCACGTCGAGGGCCTGGCCATCCCCCAGTGGAAACTCATCTACCTGATTGTCGGCGCCCTGACGTTCGCCTGGGGCTTCGTCGTCATCCTGTACCTGCCCGACGGCCCGCACAACGCGCGCATGCTGACCGAGTACGAGCGCATCGTGGCCGTGTGGCGCATCTCCCACAACCAGACCGGCCTCAAGCACCACGTCATCGTGCCCGCCCAGGTCAAGGAGGCCCTGCTCGACCCCAAGAGCTATCTGCTCTTCTTCATGGCCATCTGCTACGGCATCCTCAACGGCGGCGTCACCAACTTCTTGTCGGCCATCATCGCCGGCTTCGGCTACAGCCCACTGCGCACCAGCCTGCTGCAGACGCCCGTCGGCGGCATCGAGCTGGTCATGGTCATTCTGCTGGGCTACGTCTCGCGCCTGCCCAACGCCGTCGGTGCCACCATCATCCTCGGCTGCCTGCCCGGCCTCGCCGGCCTCATCGGCATCCTCAAGATCCCCATCGAGCACCGCTTCGCCCTCGTCGGCATGTGCTGGCTGCAGGGCATCCTGGGCTCGCCCGTCGTGCTCAACTGGACGCTGCCGGGCCTCAACACCGCCGGCCACACCAAGCGCACCACCGTCATGGGCATCTACTTTGTCGTCTACTGCGCCGGCAACATTATCGGCCCGCACCTCTTCCTGGCCAAGGAGTCGCCGCGCTACCCGACCGCCATCCGCGGCCTTGCTGGCTCGTTCGGTGCCGCCATTGGCCTGCAGATCATCTACACCACCTGGTGCTACATGGAGAACCGGGCCAAGAAGCGCAAGGGTCTGCTGGACAATGTGGATGCCACCCAGGATGCGCTGGAGAGCTTCGAGGATCTGACGGACAAGCAGAACAAGCATTTCCGGTACCGCATCTAGGGGAGAAGGGGAGAACAGGGGCGTGTTCGAGTCGTTTTCGAGTCGTGTTCGAGGACATCGTTTTGGGGAGGGGGACTTGGCGCCCGTTCTCGTGAGGTTGCTTGACGTGGTCGTCCATAAAAGTGAACGTACTTGTAACTCAGTCCTGCGTTGTGTCTGTCTCTATACCTCTATGCCTTTGCTTCCTCTGTGACTGACTCTTGTGTTTCCTTGATCGTGAGTCGTCACCGTCTGATGTGAGATGATTAAGCAATCGCAACCAACAAACAAAAGGCCCTGCTCTTTGGTGTTCACATTCGCCGTGGTCTATCTCGAGCACGAGCGGGCCATGCTTGCGTTGCTCCTACTACAAAGACCAGGAGGCGGGCCCAGCGAGCGAAAAGTACGCGATCGGGTCGCTGATGTACGTCCTTTTCACTGGGCACGAGTTGCTGCACGACGTGGACGACTACCAGACCAAAAACAAGATGCTCCAAGACGGACAGCTGCCGCTGGTCGAGGTCGAGAACCTCCGAGCTGGGCACGTGATTGGGAACTGCACCCTACGACACGCTGGAGCAATTGCACGGCGTTCTTCTCGAGGAAATGGGCTTGGGGCCGGAGCACAAAACCCCAACTGTCTGTCTCACGCCGGATGAGTGCGCTACGAAGGCGGCCAAGTGTGAGGCATGGGGAAATTGAGACGTGCGTTGCTCGAGGAGTGGTCTAGACAACGGAATACGAATAGGGATGCGTAGGACAAACGGGCATTGTTGTTTAGGTAGCTAGGTTTTTCTCTTTTTTTCTGGTTTCTGCGGACATCCAAAGCTCGTTCCTTGTCTTCTTCTCCTTTGGGAACGGTACAGTCAGGACAAGGCTTCTCTATCGTAGTCCGGCCGAGGTACACATCCTTGATATCATCGCAGCCCGGCCTGTTCAAAGAGGGGGTTGACACAAGTCCCAAGGGAGGATCAAAGAAGAAAGAGAAGGAATGTGCACATGTGCACCGAGATTGTGAACCCCCCCTAATGACACGACGCTCTTGCCGGTCACGTGACAACACGTGATCTTTTGGTTTTGCTTTTCTTTCTTAGACAAAAGCATGCCCAAGTCAAAAAAACGTTGGGAATCAGAAGCTACTTCTTCATGAGCTCTACAAGGGGTGGAGGTTAGGATCCCACGTCTTGA
>JADHKL010000098.1:35629-65097 GCA_019925545.1 Ophiostoma angusticollis | reverse complement strand
GTTGTCCACTGAACCTGCATTTCTCAAAACAAAGGCCATAAAGCAAAAAACCAGATAAGCAAAATAAACGTTAGGATTAAAAGCGAGGCGCGGGTCTTGCCCGCCCCATATAGAGCTCCTAGAAGAGTGAACCAAAAAATCGTCACGTGCCGTTGGCCGGATTTACAGAATTCGCAAACTTTCGCAATCCCTCGGAGCCGTGCCTCGGCCGGCCCGGAAAGGCGGGAGCGCGGTTGTCGGCGGCCACAGCTCCGGGGCCGTACTTTGGTTACGTCAAGATGAACATGGGAAACAAGGCCTTCTCTGGGACGTTCTAGGGGCAAAGGAAGAGAGAATGGGCGGGAAGAAGTCGAGAAAAAAAGGGCGGGTCGAGCACGCCATCGGAGCTAAAACGCACGTGTGAGCTGCAGAAAGCGAATTTGTCGAGACACGCATTGGCAAGGCCAAGGGAAAGCCAATATATGTGTGTTTGCCCACGGTTGTTGTTGGGCATTGGGCCCTGGTTGGAAAGGAAAAAAATAGGAAAAGACAGAGAAAGAGGAGCGGCAGTGACTACTTGTAAGCAACTGAAGAGGAAGGAGCGAGCTACTTATACGTCCTTCCCCCGTTCCAAGCTACCTTTGTCAAAGGCCCGACAGCCTGCTGGTGCCGCTGATCTTTTTTCCATTCAAACTTTTTTTCTTCTACTTCTCCTTGCCTCTACAACATCAACGTTTAGTTGACTCTCTTCCTACATCACCACCGTACTCTCCCACAACACAATGGCCAACACTCCCCACGGCGGCGTCCTCAAGGACCTGCTCGCCCGCGATGCTCCTCGCCATGACGAACTGGCCGCCGAGGCCGAGACGCTTCCATCACTGCTGTTGACTGAGCGCCAGCTGTGCGATCTCGAGCTGCTGTTGACTGGTGGCTTCTCGCCCCTGGAGGGTAGGTCTTTCTGCACAAGTGTTGAGAAGCTCTTGCTGACCAATGGCAGGTTTCCTGACGGAGAAGGACTACAACGGGTAGGTTCTTGGAGACGACGAGCTGCCCTCTTCTCCTTGTTCTCGTCTTTGCTTCTGCTGACACTCCTGCAGTGTCGTCAAGAACAACCGCCTGGCCGACGGAGCGCTCTTCAGCATTCCCATCACGCTGGACGTGAACCAGGCTACAATCGACCAGCTCGGCATCCAGGTCGGCGCTCGCATCGCGCTGCGAGACCTGCGCGACGACCGCCACCTGGCCATCCTGACGGTCGAGGACGTGTACAAACCCGACAAGGACCTGGAGGCCAAGGAGGTGTTTGGCGGCGACCCAGAACACCCGGCGGTCAAGTACCTGTTTGAGACGGCGCAGGAGTTTTACGTTGGCGGCAAGCTCGAGGCTGTCAACCGGCTGCAGCACTACGACTTTGTCGATCTGCGGTGTAAGTGATGTGGGGCTTACGAAGAGAGGTTCCATCCAGCTGACAAAACGTGCAGACACCCCTGCCGAACTCCGGGCACACTTTGACAAGCTCGGCTGGACGCGCGTTGTGGCCTTCCAGACACGCAACCCCATGCACCGGGCGCACCGTGAGCTGACGGTGCGGGCGGCGCGCTCGCAGCAGGCCAACGTGCTCATCCACCCGGTGGTGGGCCTGACGAAACCGGGCGACATTGACCACTTCACGCGCGTGCGTGTCTACAAGGCGCTGCTGCCGCGGTACCCGAACGGCATGGCGGTGCTGGGGCTGCTGCCGCTGGCCATGCGCATGGGCGGCCCGCGCGAGGCGATCTGGCACGCCATCATCCGCAAGAACCACGGGGCGACGCACTTTATCGTGGGCCGCGACCACGCGGGTCCCGGCAAGAACAGCAAGGGCGTGGACTTTTACGGGCCGTACGACGCGCAGCACGCGGTGGAGCAGTACCGCGACGAGCTGGGCATCGAGGTGGTGCCGTTCCAGATGATGACGTACCTGCCGGACAGCGACGAGTACGCGCCGGTGGACGAGGTGGCGGCGGGGACACGCACGCTCAACATCTCGGGCACGGAGCTGCGGTCGCGGCTGCGGAGCGGGCGCGAGATTCCGGAGTGGTTCTCGTACCCGGAGGTGGTGAGCGTGCTGCGCGAGTCACACCCGTCGCGGTCGCAGCAGGGCTTTACGGTGTTCCTGACGGGCTATGCCAACAGCGGCAAGGACCAGGTGGCGCGGGCGCTGCAGCTGACGCTGAACCAGCAGGGGGGGCGGTCGGTGTCGCTGCTGCTGGGGGACGTGGTGCGGGGCGAGCTGTCGTCGGAGCTGGGCTTCAGCCGCGAAGACCGGGCGCGCAACATTGGGCGCATTGGCTTTGTGGCGAGCGAGCTGACGCGGGCGGGAGCGGCGGTGATTGCGTCGCCGATTGCGCCGTACGAAGATGCGCGGCAGCACGCGCGCGAGCTGGTGACCAAGCACGGCGACTTCTTCCTGGTGCACGTGGCCACGTCGCTGGAGTACAGCGAGCGCACGGACAAGCGTGGGATCTACGCGCGGGCGCGCCGTGGCGAGATCAAGGGCTTTACAGGCGTGGACGACCCGTACGAGGTACCGACCAATGCGGCGCTGGTGGTTGATCTGGAGAAGCAGTCGGTGCGGGCCATTGTGCACCAGATCATCCTGTTGTTGGAGAGCTCGGGTCTGCTGGACCGGGTGTAGGAGAGGACACAATAGAATCATGGTGGTAGTCATTCAATAGACAAAATTAACGGCAGTCAACAGACAGAGGCGATCATGGAAATCAGGTAATTTGGGTCTTGGATTTGGCTGGCCAGACCTCTTCACATGCTCAGCCCCGGCGGAGCGCTAGCAGCAGGGAATTGGTGGCGCTCCACAGGGGCTAGGTGCTCTCCCGGACCAGGATTTTTGGCTTCTTTTTTTCCTTTGTGGCGAGGCCTCCTGGACGGCGGACGAAGAGATTTTCCCGCCATCGGTTTTACCCTCTTTTTCTTCTTCCTCCAGCTTTGCCTGCCCAGGAACGCTGTAGCCCGCCGTCCCCTGCGCTTCGCTTCGTCCAATGCTGTCTCGTCCAGATCCAGCGAGATAGCCGTGGATGAGGCAGTCTTAGCGCACTTGTAGAGAAAGTTGGCGCTGTTATCCGTATCTCGTCGCATCCTCACACTGACCCGGCGCCTTCCCCCCCTCCCTCCCCAACCTCGCGCCTGCTGGTTTTCGGTGTAGGAGTTCTATCTGTCCATCTCATTGGGGCCTTTTCAACGCCGAGTCTCGTGTTGAGGAACCCCACACCGCACTTTTGCTCACTATCGCTGTGAACTGCCTGTTCACATCCCTGCTGTAAAAAGAAGTAATTCTATTCAGTCCTGTGTCCTTGCCCCCGTTGCTCTTGCTTCGTGCCCGCACACCCTTGTCTGCCAGCCGCCTCGTCGTCTTATCCTGACCTCTTCCGCCCCATTTAGCTTTAGCGCGCTAGGCTTCAGCTCTCCTCGTTCAATAGCGGCCAACAACCCTGGTCGTCCCATCGCCGCCCTCGCCCTCCTCTTCTTTCTTTGCCTCTTTTGGATCTTGGATTCCTTGGCTCTCCTCTTCCTTTTGGTTGTCTTTTTTACGATTTTCTGATCACCTCCCAACCCTCGCCGAGTGTCACCTTTGTCTCTACTCCCCCCCTTTCTACGACCTCGAACGCTCCCCCTCCTTCCCACCTCCCTCCTCCCTCTCTCCTCCCTCGCGACGGCTTCCGCATCGATCTCTACCTAACCCAGATTTGCCTCGCAATCTCCACAACCGAAACCCTGTCCACGACCAACGCTTGGCCTGGACCTGCGTGGTCTCTCTCTCCGTCTCTCCCCGTTTCTCTCCGTCTGTCTGTCTCTCTTGCGCCAACTTCCCAGCCTCCTCTCCCCCCGTCCGTCCATGCTGCCACTGCCACACAGTACCGTGCTGCGCGTGCGGTGACGCAGGCCAATAGGACCATTGTACGCTGCGCTGGAACTGAGACCATCGGGCAAAAGTCAGGCTCCAACTCGCCGGCTCCTGTCAACCTTTTTTCCGACGCCGCCTGAGCTTCGAACGTCGAACGCCGAACGTCGAACATCGAACGTCGTCCTGGTCGTCGATCCTGATCGTCGAAAGTCAACCATCTGAACGGTTGAACGTCGAACGTCCGCGCTTCTGAGCTTCTTCCGAGCTCGTTTTCAGCTTCTAGCTCTACGTCTCGCCGCGCCTCGACAACCCCCCATCGACGGCGCTGTGCTGCCTTCTCGCTCCATCGTGTTCCTGTCTCCAATTCAACCTGTCACCCCGTGTCACCCCTAGCGGTGTATGCCATTCTCTCGCCTGCAGCCTTGGCGGAGAGGGCGAGCATCTTCCACGGCTGAGGCTCCCTCCAACCACTTGGTCCCCTGTTCCTCGACGACGACCACCCCTTGAGACATGGCGCCATCATCAGCAGCCGGCCAGCTCCTGGCCCGGTCCCTCTCCCATGGCGGCATTGCCGGAGCCGTTGTCGGCGCTGTCATCGGTGCAACGATCCTCTTCCTCCTCTTCCTCCCGTTTATCCTGCGCGCCATACGGGACCGCCGGTACCACAACAAGATTGCGGTGGAAAATGCCATGGGCATGAACGGCAGCAGTTTCCCGACCGCACCCAGGCTACTTCACCCAACCTCGGTCTACCAACCCGGTCCCTACATTCCGACTGGCCCCAGCCCTGCGCTGCCTCTGGCCCCAGCCAGCTTTCCCGCAAAACCAGCAGACGGCAGCTCGCCCGAAAGCGGCAAAGCATTCTCGGCACCGTCCACGACCCCCGATGCCGGTGCTGACGCTGCGCCTGCTCCCTCTGTTCCCTCTGTTTCCGAGGTGCCTGGGCCCCAAGCTCCCGGCCCTGCGGCACCTGGGCCTTCCGCGCCGGGACCTTCGACTCCCACACCTACCGCACCAAGCCCTGCAGCACCTATCCGCGCACCACCCGGACCGGCATGGCCGCCCTCTCCAGGGGTCGGAGCTCCCCCTCCGCATCCAAATATGCCGCCATATTCCGCAGCGCCGTACTACCCACCACCCGCACACTTCCAGCCACCATGGCAGCCGCCGAGGCTCAACCAAGCCGCGACATTCCCAGCGTCTGGTCCACCAAACTTTATACCCCATCCGCGCCCCCAGCGCAGCTCGACGTCACATTCCATGCGCAGCAATGGACGGCCATCATCTCTCTCCCAGGCCATTGGCGGCATTGCCTCGGTCTTCCGCCACCAGGGCACCACCCGATCAACGCCATCTCGGTCGCCCACAGGTGTCACCAGCCGGGGGTCGGCAGGCGGCTTTTCCCAGTCGCCGGTCGAGATTGGCTTTGACTACCTTGATCCGTCCAACCACCATACCTGGCTCATGAGACAGCAAGGCATTGACGACGCCAACATTGGCACAGCCCCGTCTTTCTTTGAAGTCAACACACAATACCTCACCGGCGCATCGGCTGAGTACTACGCCGGCGCTTCTGCGGCCTACTATGGAGCATCCGCAGAATACTACTCTGGGGCACCTATCTCACCCCCTACCGACCCAAGCTCGTCCTTTGCGGCCTCTGGCTCGCAACCCTCCCCGCCGCCAAATGCGACCGCATCTGGTGCTTCCAAGGCTGCGGTTGCGGTTGCAGTTGCGGATGTGGCAGGTCCGGCTGCAAAGACGGATCCGAAGCCTCATGCTTCGCGCACAGACAGTCTGCGCTCGTCGGGCACGGCACCAGGGACCGAGTCTTCTCCGCTGCCGCTGAGCCCGACTTCACCACTACCCAAGGTCGACGAACACCCCGAGCTCGGCGCAGGCGATCTTGACACGATCGACGAAAGCCAGGAGCCAGGCAAAGCCGTGGACCGCGGCGTGGCTGCTCCTGCAGGAGGTGCTTTGCCTTTGGCGAAGACGGAGCTCACACCCGAGCCGGTCGACTTCTTACCCCATTCGCCATCCTACCGTCCCCTCGTGCCGAGCCCGCGGCTGCCTGCCCCCGGAACGGTCAATCCGCGGGATGTGTGGGCTCCAGCCACCGAAGACGAGCGCTTCATCCACACAACAGCCGAACTCGACCGCATCGAACAGTCACCACCACCCCCTGGCCTGTTTGACCCTATCGCTGCGCCTGACAGTACGGCCTTCCCGACAGCTCATGTCGCGCCGGCTCTGGCTGCTCACGTGTCCACTCCGGCACCGTCGTCGCAGAACGACGACGGCAGTTTGAAAGAGCCTGATGTTGCTGCGATCGAAGAAGCCGCTGCGCAGTCTGCCGCGGAAGCATCGCGGGTGCCCGAACAAGGCATTGTAACTCCATCTGCCTCCGTGTCTGCGCCGACAGATGGCTCGGCCGTCTCTACACCACAACTCAAGGTCAACGTCACTCTCGCTGAAAATGCCACGGGCCAAATCACACCCGAGACGGACAGCAACGGGGTCAGGCTCGGACCTTGTCGACCGGCACAAAAGACGGAGCCGGACTTGAGCCAGGTGGATTTTACAGACTTCCAGCAGCTCTTGATGGACGAGGGCGACTACGAAGGGGGGATCAACTTTGCCTTTGGCGACGGCCAGTATGAAGATTCTCCTGGCCCAGAGAGCAGCATCAACACCTATCCCTACAACGGCAATGGCCATGTCATGCCCATGCCCCCCCAGCAGCAACCGCAGATGATGCACTGGGACATGCCAAACAACAATGTCCCGACGATTGCCGGACCCTACATGGCACCTGTGCCCCAAGTCCACGGCGGCGGCTACCACGACCAGGGCCACCACGCCGGGGACATGCTCCTGGCGGCCCCTTTTATGGTCCCTGGAGGCCACCCGGTCGGCATCGCGAGTGACACAAACGGCTGGAATGGCAACTATTTCATTCACAACGGTCTGCCCACGCAGCTCCCCCCCTTGCATAGCCCCCAGAGCAGTCCTGGCTACGCAGGCAATCCGCAGATGAACGGCACAATCTCTCTACCCCTGCCTTTAGGCGCCGGAATGTCATCGACGCCTTCGCCGCACAAGGCTGGCCAGCACCTCAACTCGCCGCTGTCGGTGCCCGGTTCCGACGTCCCGAGTGGCCCTGTAACCCCTCTTTCCAACCAAGACTCGACACCACATACTTCTAGTACGTCTCGTCTTTCTCGTTTATCGTCTCTCTAGTTCTCTCACTCTCTCGTCTTCTCGCTCCCCGTGCCTCTCGCTCTCTCGTCCCTCACTCCTCGTGCCTCTCGCTCTCTCGTCCCTCACTCCCCGCCCCTGTCGCCCTCTCGCCCCTCCTCTCTCGTTTCTCCCACTCTCTCTTCTCTCTCGCCCTCTCGCCCCTCTCTCGTTTCTCCCACTCTCTTCTCTCTCGCCCTCTCGCCCCTCCTCTCTCGTCCCTCCAAATCCCCATCCCTCTCCAAACCATTTTCGACTGCTGTGACCTTGCTGACTCTCAATGCAGCAACCTCTCCCCGCTCGTACGCATGTGACGAATGCGGCCGTGCCTTTGATCAGGTTCATAAGTTAAAGTGAGCCCCCCCTTTGCTCTGTCTGCTCTCCCGTTACACGTAACACGCAGCGGCTAACACCAAGCAGCCATCACAAGCGCTACCATGAACGGCCGCACGTGTGTACCGTTGCCGGCTGTGGAAAGCGGTTCGGGACGAAGACGCACCTGGACCGCCACGTCAACGACAAGCACAGCAAGAGCCGCAAGTACCACTGCACCGTAGATCGCTGCCCTTACTCCGTGCCTGGTGGCAAGTCGTTCCCGCGCAAGGACAACTGGCGCCGGCACATGGTCAACAAGCATGGTGTGCAGCCGGACCACGACCCCATCGAGGTCATTGACCAGCAAATGACTGGTGCATGATACGGTCTGGTGTATGCACACTGTATGCGACTGGTGTGCAGACTGGTACATGATGCGTCTTATTGTCTTTGTCTCCGCTCCGAGACCATTTCTCTGCTTTCTTTCTCTTCAGTAGCAGTCAACCCTACCCATCCCAGCTTCTGCTCTCTCAGCTTGCCATTTTTCGGAAATCTCATTGAAGGACATGACGGGATACGTGCGTCTGCTTTTAACAACTGTGCTTGATTTTTTTCTGGCTGGGACCAATTGAAAGGGGTATGCCTGCAAGTATATACCACATGGCGATGTTTTCTTGTTATTTTTTTCTCTCTTCACGTTGTCAGGCAGCGATACAAAAGTCAGCAGCGTTTTGGATTCCAGCAGGAAACAACAGTTTTGTTCTACTCCGTCTCTTGTATATGATTTGTTACATTGGAAAATCTATCGTGAAAACTGGAGAGAAATGCAAAAAGGCCAAGTCACACATTGATAGGATGACACGACATTGGAGACTGCATCGAGACAAAGATATCTGTCACGGCAGAGGCTGGGCGCGGGCTCTGCTGCCCCCAGCCGTCTTCCCGTAGCGCCGTGCGAGACAGCGACACGAACGGGTGAGCAGCCTGCCGGCCGTGATCGGACCCGGACTCTCCATTTTGGGGGAGTGTGAGCAGCCCTGCTGGTCGTGGAAGCCAGCTGGAAGCCAGGCAGAGTTTGTCTGGCAAGGAGGTCGTTTCCCTTTCCCTTACCCATTCCTTTTCCCATTCCCTTTCCCTTTCCCATTTCCATTCCCTTTCCCTTTCCCTTTCCCTTTCCCTTTCCCTTTCCCTTTTCCTTTCCCTTTGACTTTCCCTTTGGCTTTCGCTTTCGCTTTCCCTTTCCCTTTCCCCTTTAGCAAGTCCGTCTGGCAAGGAGAAGGTCTTTTCCTTCTTTTCATTTCCCTTTAGCGAGTTCGTCTGCGAGAAGGTCTTTTTCCTTTCCTTCTCCCTTTAGCGAGTTCGTCTGCGAGAAGGTCTTTTTCCTTTCCGTCTCCCTTTAGCGAGTTCGTCTGGCAAGGAGGAGGTTTTTCCTTTAGCTCTTTTCCTTATTTCTCTCAAACCCTCACCGTCAACCGCCGCCACGGACGAGCTTCCGCACTAGCGCTCGCTGCTGACGCTCGTCGAGGTTCTGCGTGTCTGTGGCGGTGACGGCGCGGCCGACGAGCACGACGGTGAGGGCGTCGGCACTGCTGACCCACAAGCGGCCGTTGCGGCCGACGGCCGTCTCAAAGGCGAGGCCCTCGTCGTCGCCGAGCGCCTGCAGCACCACAACGCCGGACGCGGCCGTCGACGCCATCAGCAGGCGCCGCGCCATCAGCAGGCTGACGGAGAAGACCATGCCCCCGACAAGCGGGCCGAGACCATCGGACTTGCCGGTGCCTGGGTCGACGCACTCGAGCTCCGTGTCAAGATGCTTGGCGGCGAGCGCGACGCGCGCGTAGACGAGCGTGCCGGCGTGCAGGTCCGGGCGGTTCTTGCGCGTGGCGCCGGCAAACGCGAGCACGGGCAGGACGGCCCGCAGCGGAGGCGCGTCGTGGGGCGCGAGGGCGACGACGGCCTGGTCGGCGGTGGTGTGGACAACCTGGCCGATGACGAGGTCGCCGGTGGTGGGAGTGTACTATGGAGAGTTAGGGGGGGAAGGAGACAGAAAAAGGGAGGATTCGGAAGACTCACTCTACCTCCGTCGCTCTCCACCCAGAGCAGGTTCTTGCGGCGATCGGCAACAAGCTGGCCGCTCGCAGTTGGGACGACGTGGCCGGCGGGCAGCAGAAGACGTAGGCCGGGGCCGAGGCGCAGCGGCGGCTGTTTCTTGGACTTTCTGTCCGTGCCAGGTATGGAGTGTGGGGTGAGCAGCTCCGCCGGGTCAACATGGTCGCCGGGGAGCACAAAGCGGGCGGGCGTGGCCATGGTTCTCGTTTGTCTGTCGGTTCGACGGCTGGAATCGATATCTGGAATCTGATGTCGCTGAAACGAGACACGCCTCGACTGGAATTGATATCTGGTATCTGATTTCGCTGAAAACGATATCTGGAATCTGCTGTCGTTGAAAACGAGACACACCTCGACTGGAATCGATATCTGGAATCTGTCGTCGCTGAAAACGAGACACACCTCGACTGGAATTGTATCTGGAATCTGCTGTCGTTGAGAATGGGTCACATAACAGACGATACCTCGGGCTCGACGATTGGAATTGATGTCTGGAATCTGTTGTCGTTGAAAATGAGACAAAACATACGATACCTCAAATATTACTAAGCGGAGGCATTTTTCACCATAAAGGGCGGTGTACGTAGCGTACCACCTCCATTCCTGACATCAGAAGCTCATTTAGGGCACTTGTGTACTGATGTTGATGCCCAGCTTCTCCTCTATTTCCCCCACCTCTTGACGCGGTCAAAAAAAGAGCAAAAAAAACAACAGAGAAAACGACGAGGCTGCGCTCTCGGACTGTCATATAGCTCGGCAGAAGCATGCACGATCGACACAACAGTAGCGTGGCAACGACCTCGATTCTTTTCCTGCCCTGCCGCCCTTTTTGAGCCCCGTGGCTACCTGCAGTTACCCCGACAGAGAGCTCCTCCTCCTCCACCTGCTCCCTCCGTCTCTGTGCAGACGCACAACCGTGGCCGACCATGCCCGCAGCAGCCATTGTTGTCGAGACTAACGCCCTCTATGTGGTCGTGTCCACCAGCGATAAGCACAAGACCAACGCGCCCTGGCACTGGGGCCTGTACTTTGCGTACGACGCGGCGCGTGGGCGTCTCTTTCAGATTGCCGACGACGACGGCGCCGGCGACGACGAGGACACGGAAAAGGACAAGGGCAAAGGCAAGGGCAAGGACACAGACACAAACGGCGATGCCGACGAAAAAGCAGACGCCGATGCTGCGGGAGCCTTCGAGGCCAAGGATACCGACAGCGTGGTGACGTCCGAGGCCGTCGTCGTGGCACTGGAAATTGCGTACGTCGAGCCGGACATGCCGGAGCACCTCTTCCAGCGCATCGAAGCCGTCCGGCCCTTTGCCGGGAGCACGTGCCGCACGTGGCTGCTGGAGGTGCTGCGGCAGCTCGACGACGAGGGCTGGATCAGCCTGACGGCGCCAGTGAGCACGATCGAGGCCGAGGCGGCAGATGTGGCGCAGTTCAACAAGCAGCGCGATCTGCGCAAGGCCCAGAAGAGCCTGTTCTACAAGCTGTAGAGCTCGTCACGAGGGGCAGACGGGCAGAAGGCGGAAGACAGAGGCCAAGGGCAGAAGGCGGAAGACTGGAGCCAGATGGGCAGACGGGCGGACCGACCGAAGCGGAGAGAAGAAGAAACCGGAGGATGTTTGGTTTGTGTCGTCTGTTTTGTGTCTCGTGCAAAGAGCCGTTTGTTGCTTGTTGTGCGTTGTCCAAACGAGCGTTTGTTTTGTGTCTTGTCCTTTCTGTTTCTTTCCTTTTCACCGTTCCCTCCGTTCCTTTTCCTGCTCAGCGTCAGCGTCAGCGTTCGCTCGTTCTTTGACATTTCGGCGTCAAAATAAAAAGAGAACCACACCTAATTCAAAAAGTTCACCAGCTTCTTACTCTCGTCAAAGAAGCACCGGTTTATGCACTTGTTGTGAAGAGTTGGCTTTTCCGCAACCGCAGCTGCCAATGCGGTACGTGCTTTAAGTGAAAGCACCTAGACACGCACGTCCATGCACACCCGTGCCGGGTCGTACGACGCTTTCCCGTCTGCAAGTTAAATGTGACAACTCAAACTGACACGGTGCTCGGCTTGACCCGTCCATCGTCGTGCGTCGTCGTTCGAATGAGCCTGTTGGTCTGTTGGTGGCAATACATTGAGTCCGCCGACCACCCTGACGCCTGCACATCTCGATCCTCGAGGCTGTCGTGCGCTGTTATCTTGAGATTGACGCAAAGCAGCCCAACAGTCCTCTATATATCTCGAGATTGACGCAGCCCAACAGTCCAAGTCTTGTCGACACTTCTGATATCACGTGGCGCCACAGCTGTCTGTTTAGCACAAGGATCACGGGTGTCTCTCTGCCAGGCCCTCCTCCTTTGTGGTGGGCATCACAACGTCATGTCGTACTGTCGACTTCCAGTGCACGTAAGACGAGCTCCTGAGCAACAATGTTTAATTGCCAACGTAAGCTAAGCGCCCCACGAAGCCGTCTCCGTTTTCGCTGGTCCTTCCGCCTGTTAGCCGCCGGTTCCTGCCCAGCCTAGGCTTTGCCCGCTGTCGTTGGGCTGGGCGCTGATCCTGCTGGAGAGCCCCCGGCCCGCCTGGCCAATCAGCGCTGTCGTCTGCTGTCTCGACACACCCTCGTCCCATCCTAGGGCGTTTTCCCGCCATATCTTCCCCTCTCCACGCTGTGTTGGAGCCTGGCGGGCCTTGCAGTGCTGTCGTGGCCGCCCGCTGTCGTGTGCTGTTGCAATAGCTGTCCCTCTGCTGTGGAGCCTTGGTTCCTCGACTTTTGGGCGACTTTCTTCAACATTCTCTCCTCACACATCTTCGTTTCCATTCTTAAAGAGCGTCAGCCAGCGGTTTTTGCATTTCCTATCCCGCTCCTATCTACAGCCATCTAACTATTCTCTATTTCACGATCTCAACCAATCTGCACAGCCAACCACGATACCTCAGTGTGCCTTGAAGAGTCCTACATTACATCCTCTTTCTCTTCCTCCCCTCTTCTGTTCTCCCCTCTCTCGACTGCCTTTCACTGGCATCGACTCCCGTCCCAATGGTCCTCCTCTATTCCTGATCCTACACCTTCCGACCGACTGCTGTTCGACCAACAACATCCCGTCCTTGGCTACTCGATTCTCGACTCTCGACTCCTCGAGTTGGCCGTCTCGAACCCTCCTGCTGGGCAGCTCCGCACGGCCCCAACACCGACTCAGCCGTCTACCTCGGCCTGTCTCCAGCTTGATGGCCTCCAGGGCTCGCGAAGTCGAAGATGACGTCGACGGCCGGCCCATCAAGGAGAAGCGCCGTGTGAGCACCACCAAGGACAAACTCGGCCGCCGCGACCGAGATGGAAGCAGGACCAAGGAACACCGCAACAGTCCTACCTCACCATCCTCGCTATCCTCCCTGCTGTCGCCCAGCCTCACCTCGCACCGCTCCTCCCACCACCACCACAAATCCTCCTCCTCGTCAGCACCGCGCTCGTCCAAGACCCGCGCTAGCGAGAGCGATCTCATCTACCCTTCCACCTCGTCACTTCTTCGCAGCCACAAAAAGAAGACGAGCGAGAAAGAGTCCGGCCATACCAGCAGGCCCCACCGGTCGTCGTCAACGTCCGCCTACAAGGCAACAAGCAGTCGGAGGAGAACGAAGGATCGGGAAGACAGTTCCTCGCTGGATAGGCACGACTGGGAGCCCTCCTCAAGAGAGGCCGCGGACTCGTCTCCTCTTCCCGATACCGATGACCTGGCCAAACTACGCACGGCATCGCCCTCGCTGTCCTCGTCTGCCGTCGACCTTGTTCCCGAACTGAACCGGAGCCGGGACCGACTGCCGTACCCGTCCGTCAACAAAGCATTTAGCCGCGAGTCCATTTTGAGTCGTGAGGATCTTTCGACCCCATCACAAGAACGCCGCAATGCTGCCGGTGGGGACCCAATCACGCCAGATGCAACCGACATCAGTGCCAGCCCGGCTGCCGGCATGCAACGGTCAAAATCAACAGGCACAAATGGCTCAGGACCCGGCTCGCAGACGGCACGGCGAGAAAAGGGGCCGTCCGCGTATGCGTCTACGCCGTCGTCTCGGAAGAGCAGCCGCAACCGCAGCAGCAGCCGTCACAACAACCGACCACCCAGCCCGATGGACACGAGCATCTCGAGCCCAACAGATGCAACTGCCAAGCGGCGCAAAGATGTCGAAGACGGCGACATGCAGGAGGAAGAGGCGCAGGGTGAGCTGGATGCTGATGTGGCCTCGAGCACTCGGAAAAGCCCGGTCAGCAGGGCCCGGATCAAAAAGAGCCGCACGCCCTCCACGCTCGGGGAGACGGTAACTACAGCACAGGATCTCGGCAACTCTCCGCCGTCCAACAACTCAATGGCCTCCAGCCAGGCCACTTACATAGCAGGACGGCGACCACGGGAAGACGAACGAAAAAGCCACCGCCGCCAGCCACGAGGCGAGGCCAGCGACGTTGATTTCTCGCCCGAGTCCGTTCAGGAGTCCTTGTCGCCGAAGACGCCTAACCCAGAGACATCTCCCGAATTTTTCGTCGGCCCAGACTGGAAGAAGCCACCTCCGCCGCCACAGCCGCATCCGCACCTCCAACAACCGCCAAACCCGACCCGACCGCGTTCTGGCGATGCCATGACTTCTGCAGCTGCTGCGGCCGCAGCAGCCGCCGTTGCTGCGGAGCGACTTCTGATCGACCCGTCACCTGCGCTGAACAGTGTCCCTACCTCCGACCTGTCCACAACCACCAGTCCGGCAGAAGACGGCGCTACGGAATCCGTGGCCTCGGCCTTTCCGCCACGGCCCCCACCACCACCGCCACTCAATATCCAAGAAGTGCCGCGAATCGACTACCTCATGCAGAACGGTGGCCTCTCGAGCCCGGTTCCTCGTAGCTTCTTGGCTGTTCTCCCTCGCCTGGGTCCAACGAGACAGTCGAACCAGTTGCTCAAAGGTGCAGAGACGTTGTTTTCTCCCTTCTTCCACCTCCTCAGCCAGTACCAGACCGTGCTCTCAAGTCACGGCTCCGTTGCCGTTGCCACCGGGCACCGCACGGTAGCGCGCCGCCTGTTGGACCGCCTCGAAAACGTGTTCTCACGAGAGCTGCCATCGGAGGGATGTTTGTGTGTTGTCTGCGAGCACAGCAACGATCTCCACCGCGGCCTTGGATGGGGTGAGGTGCTTGAGCGGGTCAGCGGGCGCATTGACCTACCGACATGGCCGCCGCTGAATATTTCTGCCCTGGAACAACGGCTTGACGCTGCTGCTGTTGCTGCTGCTGCCGTGGGAGGTGGTACGTTTGCAGCAGCAGACCTACCGTTACGGCCGGCGTCCCCTGTCAAAATCGACCCGGATATCGCCGAGGAGTTTCGTGAGCACTACCTGCGGCAGAACAAAAAGGTCCGCGCAAGCGTCGACCGCTGGATGCGTGCCTGTGCCGAAGCACCTGCTTCTGCTCCGCAGGAAATCGACGACGAGACGCTCGCCTTTGCCATCCTCACAAACCTCGGCCAGGATGACCGCCCGTTGTTCAATGCATTGCTCTCGGGCTCCCGCGATCTGATGCCGGCCTTGCGGGCCCCGACGCCACTGCCGCTGCGGAAGCCGCGACAAGATTTTATCGTCAAGACGGGACTGGCCATCCAGCGGCTGTACCGGCTCGGCGCAGCTCCGCGCGACGCCGAAACGGCGCTGTATTTGGTCAAGAACCCCGGCGTGCACGACCTGCTGCACACGATTGCGGACATTTACCCGTCGGAATGGGAGATTCTGATCTCGGGCCGCTTCGACGGGTTCCTGTGGTCGGGAGCAGAAGGCAACGAGGACGACATGGCGACGCCCATCGCCGGCGAGCCGTCGGGATTTTTCCCGACAATGTCGATTCCGCCAGAGGCACGAGGCGCCACGCCTGCCAGTGGGATTGGGGGAGGGGGAGGAGGAGGAGGCAAAGGCGGCCTAGCAGTGTCTCGCAACACGACACCGGCGTCCTTTGCCAGCGGCTATTCGGCGGCTACGACATCGGCGTCGACCAACGCCACGCGACAAGCAGTCTCAACGGACGAAGAAGCCGAGGTCGCTGCCCTGGCCGAGATTGAGCGAGAGATTTACTCGGGCATGGAGGCTCTGGAGGATGCTTTTGAGGTGCTGCACCGGCGTGCGGAAGCGGTGAGGACGGCGCTGCGCCAGCGCAGTGCAGGCCTGTCGATGCGCCTGCAGCAGCGACGTGACGGCGGGCTCGGCGGTGCTGCGGCGCGTCTGGATGTGCTATCGCAGCCGGACAGTGGCGGATCCTTGAGTGCGGACTTTGAGCAGCCTTCGTCGTGGGCGAGCCCGGGCAGGGGCGCGGGCGCGGGCACGCCTGCTCCAGGCGGAGGCTTTCCAGTGTCCATGTATCCGCACGAGTTCGCAATGACTCCGCGCTTGACGAGCGCTGCTAGCGAGAACGACTGGGATGCGGGCGACGACTTCTTTGAGCTGAAGCCGGAGGATTCGGCCAGCAACATTAGCAGCTCACGACACCGGCGCCCGAAACGGCGAAGCGAGCGGCGGACACCGGCGCCCATCGAGGAGGAGGAGGAATGAGAGCGGACGATCTACGGTACTTGGCGTTGTTGAATGTATTCGGGCCTACTTACCATCTGCGCTCTTTTTGTTTGTCCACAGTCGAGCAGATCAATCTGTAACTTGTCCCGACCTATGCACCAAGTAGGCTGCCAGTGAAAATCCAAGAACGTATCCTCGTGGGATTTCTCGTGGGATTCCTTGTGGGATTCCTTGTGGGATTCTGTTCATCTCCGTTGTCGCCTCAATCTACGCCATCATGCCGTCTCTTGCTCCAGTGACAAGACTGTCTGCTGGCAGGGCACGTTACCTCTTCCCAACAAAAAAGCACTGTGCCTTTTTCGAAATTAACGGCCAAGCAGCGACATCCTGGAGTCCAGCTGCCTTGACTCTCTCTCACTCTCGCTCCTTCCCTCTCTCTCTCCCTCTCTCACTCTCTCTCCCTCCCTCTCTCTTCTGCGCCCATGTCCGGCGGTCGTGTTCCGCCGCGCTCCCGCCGCTGCTAAATTGCTGCTCGCACCCTTTTATTTCTCTCCGCCGCCAAATCAGCCTGAAGTATGGCCCGTCTGGATCCCAGTGTTCTAATTCGCTTTTTGCTTCTCTAGGCTCCAACCCGTCGCTCGCTTGGCCGCCGGCCTGTCCTCTTGCCAAGAGACTGCGGCGCAGGGGTACGCGCACGCAGAGAGACACACGGACAGAGGGAGTGAGACTGCGAGAGTGCGAGATGGAGGAGGGAAGAGAGCGAGATGGAAGAAGACCCCTGAGCATCGACCTGTCCTTTAATAACGGCCAGGGCACAAGCTCTCTCGAGAAAGTCTGCAGACGAGCCACATCCCTCGACGACGCGACATCTCGACACCACGACGAGACTCGACTCGAGACTCACGACTCGCAATGACACGGTGCATATCCTACAACGCAGTGCAGCTGGTGCTGCTGGTGCAGCAGCTGCTTGCTGGCAGCGGCGTGAGGCCAGCAGCTGCAGAGCTGTCCGGCGCCGGCCCTGTCGCTTTCGCACTCGCTGCCGAGCCGGTGCAGAGCCGGGCGGCGCTGTCGAGACGCAACGCGGACATTCCGCTGAGCAACATTACGTCGGTGGCTTACTTGGTCAACTGTGAGATCTTTCCTCCCAACGCGTCCCCCTCCGTATGAGAGCTTTGTTCTGACGTATAGCCAGTGTCCATCGGCACGCCCGGACAGCCGGTCAAGTTGGTGGTCGACACGGGATCGGACGAGCTCTGGGTCAACCCCCAGTGCAACCACGTGAGCAGCATCAGCAGCAGCAGCAGCACCAACAACAGCGATGACGGCGCAGACGACGATGATGCCGAGGAGCGCAAGTTGTGCCAGGCAGGCGGGCAATACACGCCGGGCAGCTCGAGCACGAGCAAGGCGCTGGGGTCATCGCACTACATCCGCTACGGCAAGGGCCACGTCGTGGTGGACTACTACACCGACACGGTCACGCAGCCGGACAGCGGCATCGCGGTCAAGGACGTGCAGTTTGGCGTGGCCACGCTCAGCGCCGACCTGTACGAGGGCATCCTGGGCCTGGGCTTCAGCAAGAACGCGCACTACACGACGTATGTGGACGCGGTGGCGCAGCAGCACGCGGCCGACAGCGGCAGCGGAAGCAGCGGCAGCGGCAACACCACGGCTGGCGGGCGCGTCTTCAGCGTGGCGCTAGGATCGTCGCGCCAGGCTAACGCGGGCACGCTGGTGCTTGGCGGCCTCGACACCAACCGCTACACGGGCAAGCTGGCGGCCGTGCCGATCCTGCCGCCGCCAGCACCAGACCGCGACCCGCTGCTGCGCTACTGGGTGGCAATGGACCACGTCGGCTACACGGGCCACGATGCCGCCACCGACAAGATGACGAGCAAGACGTATCCGCGCTCGGGCGGGCCCGTCATACTGGACACGGGGTCGTCGCTGTCGATCCTGCCGGCGGCCGTGATGCATGCGCTGCAGCAGGATCTGGGCATCGACCCGACGCACCAGCTGCATAGCCGAGACGTGCTCCCGCCGTCGTACTTTCGGTCGTCGGCGGGGTCGACGTCGGCGTCGGATCCCCTCGAAGGTATCGCGCTGTACACCGTGCCCTGCTCGGCCGTCGGGCTCGGCCCCGACAGCAAGGAGAACAGGCTGGCGGCCATGCGGACCATTGACTTTTCCTTCAACAACGGCGCCGCCGTCATCCGCGTGCCGCTGTCCGAGTTTGCGCTGCAGTACGGCCGTCGTGCGTGTCTCCTCGGGGCCATGGCTCTGGACGCGACATCCTCGTCCAGCAGGTCGCCCTCTTCCTCCTCTTCCCCCAACGCCGGCGTCGACGACACCAAGCTGTTGGGTGCCACCTTTCTGCGCGGGGCCTACGTCGTCTTCGACCAGTCGGCCAGCTCCGTCTACATGGCGCCGTACGCGCTCTGCAACGGCGGCGCCGCCAACCTGCAGCCGCTGGCGACCATGGCACCCGGTGCCGCTGCCAACATCACGGGAGCCTGCGTGGCGGCCGACAGCCTGGCCAACGGCGGCGCCGGCGGCTGGGGCAGCGTGTCAGGGTCGGGCGGCAGCGGCAACGCGACTGCGGACGGAAGCAAGAAGAACGCCGGCGCGCGTGCGCTCAACTTGTCGACGGTGGCATGTCTGGTGGCGGTGGGGGTGTCTTTGCTGCAGGTTTTGTAAGAGGTCTCTTCCAGGGTAGATTTCGTAAAAGGGCAATCACATTGGATACTTACCCAACATGCGTCGTCTGGCTTGCAGCAGGGTCACAAGGCAGAACCAGACTTGCCAATCGGAGCTCACTGCCACAACTAAGCGCTTGCAGGCCAGGCGAGAGCAGCAGGCCAGGCATGGGCAGCTGGCCAGGCAAGAGCGGCCCCCCCACGAACTTGCAGGCCAGGCAAGAGCAGACCCCCCACGAACAGACAGGACCTTTTGCTGAGGCTGGCATTTGCCAATTTACCAGGCGAAGAGGCCTCTTTTTTTAACTTGCACCACAGCCAACTTTGACGTCCTTGAAATCGAATACGACTGATCGCCACTCCACACATCCATTCCGGCACAGGAGATGTCTGAACATGAACTGAACGAACGGCTCCAGCATGAGCTGGAGCCGCGCGAGAGGGAGCAAGAAATGGCGCAAGAGGAGCAGCTTCAGGGCCAGCTCCAGAGCCAGCTCCAAGGCCGTCTCCAAGGCCGTCTCCAGGGCCGTCTCCAAGTCCAGCTTCAAGACCAGAATGCCTTCCAGAACACTACGTTGAACGAGTACCTCCGCGACTGCCACAATTACATGTACAATGCCCTCCGGATTCCCGACGTGGGCGTGACATCCACGGACTATGCTGCGCAAGTCGTCGGCAAACACTATCCCATGCGGATTCGTCCTTGGGACGAGTTCGCCAACATCGAGCGAGCCCGTCACTACAACATCATCGCCGGAGCCCTTGGCGATAAACGACTCTTCTGTCCATCGAGTGTTGCCCTCGGCCTTTCATTTGCTGCCTGTGCGAATCCGCCAGCCGCCAAAAAGGACATGGACACCTTTGAGAGACTTGCCATCGTGATCCCTGTACAGTCAATCTTTCAACAGCTACTACGGGTTGAGCCTTGTCTACAGCACGACTTCAACGTTACCAAGCTGCGGTTCAGAAACAGCAGCCACGAACAGGAACCTCCAACATTTCCCGACGGAATGGGCATCCGGGAGCGCCTAGACAAGAAGGAGGACTTGGCCTTTGTCTTCTACCACAAGGCAGCCCACAAACTTACGGTTGAAGATCTCAAACGCGCCATCGCCAAGGAGAACCTGACCATGGAAGCCCTCGAACGGCTCAACGGCAACGAGACCAAGGCCGACGATGAACAGAAGGCACGGGACGATGCAGACACGAACATTGTCCTGGCTCTGACGCACGTGTATGACTGCATGGTCGAACGCGGGGTTGCGTATGGCTACATTGCTGCCGGCAAGGCCCTGGTCTTCCTTCACATCAAACGAGACGATCTGCGGACCTTGTACTGCCACCCGTGCGTGGTAGATGGAGAGGCGGACGAAGGAGGCGTCGAGGTCTCCCGTACTGCCGTGGCCCAGACGGCCAGCTTCTGCCTATCGGCCCTTTGCTCAGATGCTCTCGAGGGGCCTGCACTTGCGGAGCTATTGCATAGAGCAAAAGCAGAAGTGAAATGCTGGCCGGAACCTTACGACAGTCCCGCTGCCCAAGAGTTCTCGTCGCGATCGGGAGAGACGGTTCGGGGACGTGACGACGACGTGTCTCGCGCCGCAAAACTGCCGGGGACGACCGTCGCGAGCAAACGCAAGAAAGGAACATCGAGCAGCTCCAACGAGGACAGCGAGCTGTCATCAATCACGAGTCCACCCACTCGGCAATACTGCACGCAGGCCTGCTTGTTGGGTCTCAAGAGAGGACGGGACCTCGACGAGAAGTGTCCCAACGTGTCCGCGCATCGCACCGTCGAGAACGGCAACCGACACCCCATCGATGCCAACGTGTTCGCCTCCCTGATGGGCGAGCAGCTACGCCGAGACCCAAATCGATTGTGCGCCGCCTTGCGGCCTTTCTTCCATCATGGCCGGACCGGCGCGATCACGGCGCTCTTCAAGCTTGAACTGGACGGATATGGCTATACGCTCATTGCCAAAGGAACGCAGTCGGTTCATCTGGGCTGTCTTCAGTATGAGAGCGATGTCTATTTGGAGCTCGAGAGGGTCCAGGGCAAAGTGGTCCCGGTGTACCTGGGCATTGTCGATCTGGCCAAGCCTTGGGGCTACATCCTCGGCGCATCTCGCGTCCTCCACATGATGCTCTTGTCGTGGGTCGGGAAGGTGGCAGATACGGACAGCGTGCCGGACCTGTTGGCGGAGCGGAGACTCAGCTGGATGGCGCTGATGAACGAGGGCGTCGACTACGGTGACCTGCACATGTCCAACGTGCGCATGTCCAATGTGCTCTGGAGCGAGGAGTGCCGCCGCGTCATGTTCATCGACTTTGAACACGCCATCGTTTTGCCAGTCGCCAGATATGTGCGAGTGGCGATATTGTCAGGGATTGGCAACGAGAGGAAAACGTCAAGCATGCCACGGCCTTGATCTTGATGGCTGGAATTTGGCTTTTGGCTGGAATAATGATGATGATGTACTTCCTTTGATACCGTAACAATGCACTTTCCCGAGTCTTTCCAGAGCCACGTGACTGCCGCGTACTACAGGGCTGTGCTGCGATCCGCCACTGACGTACTCCGCACGGATCCGAATACCCATGATTGAATCTCCGCGAACAAAGACTCGGACGTCCCCGACTTACCTCGACAACTCTCTTTCCGAAGCATCTCGCCCTGTCGACGACACACATTCATTCCCCCAATGTACGCGGCATCCTCAACGGCGCCGGGCGACTCCCGGCAAAGGGCCATGGACGTCAACCGATCGCTGCGGACGATCAAGACGGTGAGTCGATAGGGTCGGCTCTCGGGTTCTCCCCTGCGTCAATCTCCTTCTTTCGCTCGCTAACACATGCCCGTCAGGAGCTCGAATCACTTCTCGAAAAGGGCGCCATCAGCGACGACGATTTCAACAGCATCCACGACCTGCTGCCGCAGGAATGGAGTCTGCGCAGCGCCAACCCAACGCCGGCACCGAGCAAGAAGAACCAGAGCCAGAACGTACAGCCAGCGAGCCAGTGGCACCCACCGCTACCATCCCGCAACAACAACAGCAACAATAGCGCGCAGCCGGCAAGGACAACAACGACAACAGCAGCGCCAACACCACCGCCGCCAAGCATGCTCACGCCGCCGCTGACCGAGAGTGAGGCCGGCGGCGACACGGGAGACAACGCTGAGGAGCCGCCGTCTGGACCGCCTCCTTCCTCGTCCACGGTCGCCGGCTACGCGACCGCCAAGTTCAAGTACGCGGCCGCCAGCGACGGCGACCTCGCGCTCGAGCGCGGCGACGCCGTGGCCGTCTACGCCCGCGTCAATGCCGACTGGTGGCTGGGGCGCAACCAGCGCAGCGGGCAGGTGGGCATCTTCCCGCGGCCGTACGTCAAGCCGGACGCTGCGCTGGCCGAGCTGGAGCGCGCCGGGCGGCTGCAGGAGGAGCAGACGTGGCGGGCGCAGGAAGAGGAGCAGCAGGTCAACACAACGCCGTCGTACTACGGCCAGCAAAATCCGCCGCCACCACAGCAGCAGCAGCAACACCAGCAGCAACAGCAGCAACAGCAGCAACAGCAGTACTACGGCGAGAAGTGGCAGCCTCCACAGCAGCCCTACTATTCCGGCCAGCAGCCGCCGCAGCCTTCGCCTGGCGGTGACCCCCAGCAGCAGCAGCAACAACAAGGCCACAACCCAGCCGGCGCCACCGGCAAGAAGATTGGCGGCAAGCTGGGCAATGCGTTTATCCACGGCGTGGGCTTTGCTGCGGGTGCCGAGCTGGTCGGGGCGATTCTGTAGTCTTGTTTCTACTTCAGCAGTTTCTACTCTTAGCATAGCAGTCGCGTCGAATAAGGACAATGGCGTTTTCTGATAAATCAAAAGATACAAACGAACTAGATTGTAGAGCAATTTGGGGTGCAGTAAAAGAAAAGAAAAAAATAAGAAACTGGGGAGCAAGTTGGGAGGGAGAAAACAGAGCAAGTTTTCGGTGACATTCTGAGAGGAAAAATCCAAAAATCCAAAAATCAGGCGAACAAAAAAAACTCAGTACCTTCCTTCTTCCTGCTGCATTTGACCATCACCTCTCTCATCTTTCACCTCAGAGGCCCATATCACTGTCCTCTCTCAAGGTATCTCCACATACCTCTCCCTCTACTTATTGACCACGACAAAGCTGTCGCCGCGCTTGGGCTTCGTAGCCTTGCCCATGCTCTTCTTGTGCTTTTTTTCGTGGCGGCGGCTGCTGCTGGTCTTTTCCTTCTTCTCCTGCTTTTCCTTCTTCACGGAGACCTGCGGGATGACTGTGCTCTTGCTCATGACCGAGCTGGCCAGCAAAGCGTCCGAGTCGGAGGCGGCGGCGTCCGACACAGCGTCCGAGTCCGCACCTGTGTCTGCATCTGAAGCGCTCTCCGAGTCAGACTCAGAGCCGGACGAGGCCACAGCGCGCCGGCTGCGCCGCTTCTTCTCGCGATGCTTGCGCACGTCCGCATCCGAGCCCGAGTCCGAGTCGGACTCCGAGTCCGAGCTCGCGCTCGACTCGTCTTCGGTGGTGTTCCAATCAAAGTCCGCATAAGAGGTAATGGCACGCTTCTTCCCCTCCTTCTTGCCACTCTTCTTGCTCTGCTTGGTCTTGGTCTTGGACTTGTGAACCTTTGTCACATACTTGCACTGCTCGCTCGCACACTTGCTGCTCTTCTTGCCCTTGCGGCACACGCAGACGCTGTTCTTGTCGCTCTCGACGTCCGAGCCGCTGTCAGAGTCTGAGTCATCACTGTCACTGTCACTGAGGACGCTGTCGCTGTCGCTGTCGCTGCCACTAGTGACCTTGTCGTAGTCGCTGTCGCTGTCACTGTCGCTGTCGCTGTCTCGGTGACCGCTGCTCTTGCGACCCTTCTTCTTGTTTTTCTTGGCAGCCGCCTTGCTCTTGTTCTTCGACTTGCTGCTCTTCTTGCTGCTCTTCTTGCTCTGCTTGTCACTCCAGAGGGTCACGGGCCGTGGCGCCGGCAGCGGCATGCGCCCATAACCTGGGCCGCCTTGCGCGATGGCTCCCAACGGGGAGCCAATTGGATACGGCGGGTGCCGCGGCGGTTGGGGTAGCGGCGGTGGACGCACCGTGCCGGCGCTGTTATTGTTTCCGTCAAGTAGACCCGTCCACGGCAGATGCGGCAAGGTCTTTCGGAGCCCAGGCAACGGCTGCGGGCCAGCGGCGGCGTTGTTGCGTAGATAACCAAAGGGCGAATAGAGGGAAACTGGCGCAGCTGCAGACGGCATAGGAGACGGCCCGTAGCTGGCCAGGGCCGCGAAAAGGACAGGTTTTTTCGTGGACGTGGCAGCAGCGGTGGTGGTCATGGTGGTGGCGTTAGCCGTAGATGCAGAGGCAGTAGCCAGCATACGATCATTGGGCGCGAAATATCCGGGAGGTCCGTAAGTCGGAGGCGGTGTAGACGGCGCAGACGGCGCAGACGGCGCAGACGGCGCCGGCGATGCCGATGTATCCAGAGTACCGCCAGTCCGGTGCAGCGACGAGCCCGACAGCAGCAACATGTTGACCAGCTGGTCATAGGTGACCGAGGAAACGCGGCTGGCGGGCAATTGAATGCCGTTGTGGCCCAGGCCCCAGCCAGCGACACAACAGACGGCGGCCTGCAGGCTGGTAGAGCGCAATGGATGGGCATAGGAGAAGGCGGCCGGCGGAGCAATGTGGCGGACCATGTCGAAGACACTGTCAGCGGGGACGACAGGCACGCCTTGAGAAGTGTGGCCCAAGTAGTCATCGTGCATCTCGCGCAGGAGCACGGTGTAACTGTTGCCGTTGCTCCTGGAGTGATTTGCGGCGTCATTGGCGGCGGCCATACGAGCCGCCCACGTGCCTGCCGGGGGAGGGCAAGCCGGAAACGGAATACCGAGGTTGCGGTAGGGGAAGTGGGAGCGCTGTTGCATAGGCATGGGCAAGGGCCGGGAGGCGAGGTCGTCCTGGTCGGAGAGCTGCATTTGCAGCTGGACTGTCTTGATCTGGCCGAGCAGCTGGGCAACGCGGACGGAGATCTCAATGAGGCGGCCAGCAAAGGTGGGAGCGCTGGGCTGGGCACACTCGAGCAGGGCCTCGGCCTTGTCCACACAGTCGAGCAGGACGTGCTTGACGGCCCAGGTGCAGACGGAGGTGGCCGGCGTCGTGTCCTCGACGTTGTCGGGACCCTCGACCCGGTGATGCTCGAGGGCGCGCAGGAGGCGCACGAGGTGGGCCTCCATGTCGGCCTTGTTGTCGAGGCCGAGCAGGGCCAGGAAGCCGGCGCTGTACCAGAACTGGAACAGCTGCTTGCTGAAGACAACAAGGGATTCGTTGGTAGAGTCCATGATGGGCAGTTGAAAGGGATATTTGGTGGAGAGGAGAGTGCAGCAAAAACGATGAACGAGAACAGGGAACAGGAAGATGGAATGGAAAGCAGATGCGGTGCAAAAAGGAGATAGAGCAGCAGAAAGGTCTCAATAAATAGAGGAAAGAGCGAGGGCTAGAGCGAGAAGGAATGAAAGAGGAAGGCGCGACGCAGACACCGTAGGCAGGTGGCACCTGTATCGCTACCTGCAGTCCTGCAGTGCGCTTGCGCTTCTGCAGTGGCACGCAGTGCTTCAATTCGGATACAGAGATGCGGCGTCGGCTTTCCGTGTTTGTAGTTTCTGTGTTGTCTAATAATCTGCGAGACGAGAACATTGTTTGAAGCGCTCGCGCGATCTACGTTGGAAATGTCTATGACGTCCTTCTTGTCTACGTGTGAGGAGGGCTTCTGTCTCTGCGCAATGGGGGGACAAGGAAAAAGATGACTCGAAGCTGAAAAACAAAACAGGCCTACGGACAAGTGAGGAGAAGCAGGAAAGGACGGAAAGAGAAAGAAGTACCAGGGAGAACAGGGCGAGACAGAGAGACAAGCCGTGTCTCGTTCCGGTGTTTCCTCAGCTGGGATGGAGCTGCAGCAAAAGCCACGTAGCCATGGCTGTATGGCCAGAGGAGGATGAGGCTAGGAGGAAGAGAGAGAGAAAAAAATAAACGAACGTGCAGTGTAGCATTGGTGTGCTAGTCCATTGCGTAAAAACGAGGCGAGCGGAAGGAGGAAGTGGGAGGATGAGAGGAAAAAGAAAGGGGGAAAACGGAACGGCGGCGAGGTCAGCCTCGACAAAGCTAACGAGTGATGGCCTGCATACAGGACCGGGGGGTTGGACGAATAAGGACAGCGGAAACGAGCAAGGGGAAGCAAACGGGCGCCAAAAAGATACATCGGCGGCAAGGAGAAGCAGAACTGGAGGCCATCAGGCAGCAGCACTGATCCGAAGGCAGTCGTACCATGCAGTGCGAGGAACGCTAGATAGCGATGCCGGAGGGTGGAGAGAGACACAGAGGCAGCAGACGTAGATCAGTAGACGCGAGCGGGAGGTTGCAGATACGAGGTTCAACAGACAGACTGCAGACAGCGCCTGTAGCACCACTCAGCGGGGGACGCCGTGAGTCTTATCTGTTGATCCAATTGGGGCAGACGGATTGGAGGGAGACGAACTCGAGGCGACGGACTCGAGGGGACGGACTCGAGGCAGGACTCGAGGCAGACGGACTCGAGGCAGGACTCGAGGCAAACGGAAACGAGGCGGAGGCTCAAGGCCACGACGGGTGCCTGTGCATCGTTGCCTATTGTTGCACAGCAGAGTCACGAGAACAAGAAAGACGGATGTGACAGCTGACGGCCGTGGTAGCACAGCTGTGGAGAGGATGGATGTTATTTTTTATTCTGTTGACAATCTGTCGACTTTGTCAACTTGTCATTCTGTCGATGTTTGCGTCGCTGACCTATCATACTGTCGACGTTATCATAGCCACTATTCTCGATCGTCCCTCCCGATTGTCCCTCCAGTATTCCGTACTCCGTACCGACTGCCTACGGATACCGCTTCACCTGACGCAGCACGTCAAACGGGTCCCGCCACTTCTCGCGGTCCTCCTTGGTGACAGCCGCCGCTACCGCCGCCATTTCCTGCTTGGCCTTTGCCTCTTGGGCCTCCAGCTCCTTGCGCTCCGCCTCGTCCATGTATTTGCCGTCGACGTCGGGCGTGCGGCCTTGCTCGAGGATGTGCTCCCAGTCGCGGTGGGGGTAGCGTTTCTTGAGGTCCTGGTAGATGCTCTGAAGGAAGAGGCGGTGGCTAGGTGAGTTAAAGCTGCGGCACCTGCTGCACTTTCCTTCCCTGGTGGTATGAGCTTTGTGTCTTTCATCATCTCTTCCAGTCCGTCTTTCTCCACTTACTTGAGCTCGTACCTGCTCACGACGAGCTTGCAGAGCGTGCCCTGGCGGAGGTAGCGGTCGCACCAGGATTCGGAAATCTGCTGGTGGTGGTTGCAGCTGAACTTTTGCTGGGAATTATTAGCGGAGAAGGAGGAGAAGAAGAGATTGGGGGAGATGAACGTACATCGTACCAGACACACATGGTTTCGAGTTGTGGGAACAGATGAGAAATGGGGATGTTGGAACGGAGAGAGTTGAAAGTTGAAAGAGGAGAGGCAAGATGAAAAACAAAACAAAGAGGAATGCTGGACAATTTAAGGAGAGACGAAGAGAGAAGGCAAGAAGAGACAGAAGTGACAGAAAAGGCAAGAAGAGACGACATTCTGTTCCTGAATGTACATTCCCTACTAACCATAGAATAACAAAGGGCCTAGAATTCCTTATTGTGTCCCTTGACACATCGATGACTCCATTCCTCGCGGGGGCTACTAATAAAAGAGAAGGGAAAGGGAGCTCGACGTGGGGACCTTCTCCCTCTCCTGTGTCTTATTGTCTCGAATCTTTTAATCATCGACAAGCTGTGAGTGGCACCTTCAATTCGACCCAATGCGGACGCGAAGCGCCAGGTGACCCAAAAACGACAGATCACATCAGCTAAACGAAACTTGGTACGGAGTATTTAGCACATGTATTGCGCTGACCTCAGCTCAAAGGGCCCGTTATTCAGGGATCAAATGGGTCGTACTCACAGGGGAAGAGGGAGACGAAAGAAGGAAGGGGGATGGGGAGAAATGAAGGGCGAAGGAGGGGACGGGAAAGAGAAACGACGGGGCAGAAGTGAAGAGAAAAAAGACGAAAGACGAAAGGCAGCAAGGAAAAGAAGGCCCCCGCACTACGAGCAGTCCAATCTCTCGCAGAAGATGGAATGTGTGTCACAGCAGACTGGAACAGAGTAAGATCAACCTTCGCCTCCAACCTTGAGCGCCACCAAAAAAGACGACCGAAGCTAATGATATTAACTCAGCCCCAGCATACCAACCCTGTTGGCCAGCCAGCTGGCAATATGGACGCCCAATTGGGAAAGGGATTCGCTGGTTCTATTTAGAAATTGGAGAAGCAGATGGGCTCCCAAACAATGCGTTTATGGGCTCCCAAACAGTGCGTTTCATTGCGGCTGTGATACTCTGAAGCGACCTGCACCTTGCCCCGTACAAAAACGCGCACGATCCTGGAAAAGACTCGAAAAGAGAAAGGAAATGCTAAAATAGTTCTTTTTCCACACTCGGCCCGGCACAAGTGCCATCTCTAGCCACCGTCAGCATAGTTCCCGCATAAAGCTTGTCCATAGCAGTGTCAGTTGGAGCAGTGAGGCAGCCTAATAACAGGAGCTACGCCGTGATTTACAGCGTACCTATGCTCAAGCGTCCAAATTTGGAAATGTGTTGGGTCCGAGGCTGCTCTGATTGGCTACGATTGAATTGACTCAGCAATTGCAGCGCGTAGACAGGACCGGAGCGGAGACAACGCAAGGAGGAGGGTCGTCAATAAGAAGTACGGAGTTGGACAGCGATCAAATGGAGACAGAAGGTATCAATAGCAAGCACTAACAAAAAACATGACTAAAAACAAAAACGATGAAGTCTACAGCTGCTTCGGCCGCACCGCGTCAAACATCGACGCCCTGTCCTTCGTCCCTCCAATAGCGCTTCCCTCCGTGGCTTCAGTGTTCTCAGTAGTCTAAGCATCCTCCGTGCCATGCAAGTTACCCACAAACGCCATAGCCAGGCTGCTCTGAAGCAGCCAAGTCGTCCGGAGCGGGGTGCTAGCACCTGCAGTGCCAGTGTCACCTCTGGCCCCGTCCCGCCACTGGTGCAGCGTCAGCTGCTCCGGTCCTCTAGCCCCGGAGATTGGATGCAGCGTCATCAGCTGCCGTGCGTTCGGGGACGGGTTCGTGCTCAGCAGCGGTGGCAGCGTAAATGTGATTGGCGGCCTATACTTGAGGGGCTCCCGGGGCGAGATCGAGGGCAACAGCAACGGCGACGGCGACGGCGTCAACACGTCCATGACTCTCTCGCCGCCCCAATCCGGACCGACTGCTAAACCTGCGACAGTCCCATTCAACAAGAACAGCTGGATAGCAATGATGAGCATCGTTATCGGCGACATATTGTTAAACAAGCCCACGTGGGTTGAGCCTGCGGGAGGGGGTGCTGGATGGATGCCAGCCATGGCGTCCGTAGCGGTTCCGGAACCGTCGGCGCCAGAGCCGTCGGCGCCAGTAGGTGCGGGTGGGGGTGCAGGATGGATGCCAGCCATGGCGTCCGTAACGGTTCCAGAACCGTCGGTTCCAGAACCGTCGGCGCCAGAATCGTCGGCGCCAGAACCGTCGGCGCCAGTAGGTGCGGTAGGGGGTGTAGGATGGATGCCAGCCATGGCGTCCGTAGCGGTT
>JADHKL010000098.1:0-35529 GCA_019925545.1 Ophiostoma angusticollis | reverse complement strand
CCGGAACCGTCGGCGCCAGAACCGTCGGCACCAGAACTGTCGGCGCCAGTCGGTGCGGGAGGGGGTGTAGGATGGATGCCAGCCATGGCGTCCGTAACGGTTCCGGAACCGTCGGCGCCAGAACCGTCGGCACCAGAACTGTCGGCGCCAGTCGGTGCGGGAGGGGGTGTAGGATGGATGCCAGCCATGGCGTCCGTAACGGTTCCGGAACCGCCGGCACGAATGGCACTTCTGTAGCTGCTCCGATTTCCCCCCCTGCCCGTGCACCGAAGGAAGTACCGTCTCCTGCCTCGCACGCATCTGTACGTGCTCGTGTTGCTGTTGCTGGCCGTCTCGGCCGCCACGGCCGTGTGTATGACAGCGTTTTCCGTGTCGTGCGGCCCAGGCTGCTGCGCTGGGCCCAGCGGCTCGGTCTGCCCGGGTATGGCAGTCGATGTCGTGGTTGTCGAGGACGCTGTGCCAGGCATGGTGCTGGTCATCATCATGGGGCCCTGCGTGGGCACGTCCGTGGCGGGCAACACAGGGTTGACGTGCTGAGTGCTGTCGATGGGAGATGGGATCGAGGGGGGGGGAGTAGGAGAAGAGGAAAAGGCTTCGTTGCCAACATCCATATCAACGTCCATAACGGAAAGAGACGCAGGCAGCAGCTGCGACTGCGAGGAAGAGCCCACAGTGGCCGGCGGGGGCAGGGAAGCATCTTTGCTTCCATTGTCCGGATTATGCGGAGGAGGATGAGCCATATTGACTGTTGGTTGGTTGGTTTGATACCTGGTATAAGGTTTGTTGTAATGGTAACTGGTATGGTTGCTATGTTTTTGATTCTGGTTTTTGAAGAGTAAGAGAAAAATGAATGTCTCGGGGGAGGGATCAACGTGTTTATATATGAGAAATAAGCAGACTGAGCATCCGACGAAGTCGAAAGAACACAACAGTAAAAGACAAAAACAAAAAAGTAAAGAGCTCAGGTTAACCAGAAGGGGCTTGAGCAAGGGGGCGGGTACTGTCCACGAGTGGAAAAGGCTGTTGTGAAGAGGAGGGGGCGTACGGATAAGGGTGGGAGAGATTGGTATGAGAGGAGAAGAAAAAGACAATAAATAAACATTCCGAGAGAGAGGGAAGCAAGGAGGGAATGAGGGAAAGAGGGAAGGAACCAACACAGGAAGGGGAGCGACGAAAAAGACAACAAATAAACATTCTGAGAGAGAGGGAAGCAACGAGGGAATGTGGGAAAGAGGGAAGGAACCAACACAGGAAGGGAGCGACGAAAAAGACAACAAATAAACATTCTGAGAGAGAGGGAAGCAACGAGGGAATGTGGGAAAGAGGGAAGGAACCAACACAGGAAGGGAGCGACGGCAGGCCGCCGACTCCCTCCTCACGGAGATGTGCAGACACCCCGAACTCGTCTGCTTGATTAGGACAAGATCTGCTATGAATGACAGAAACGGTCAAGTACGGAGCCACTTTTCAGCTGGCATGGTCATGAGCTTTCACATCGCCAGCCGTCCTCACTCATCATGTGTTCGTCGTCCTTCTTGCTCTTCCCCCGCGCTGGCTCTTCTCCTCCGCTCCTCCCAAACTGGGAACCTGCCAACCCTGGTAGGAGATTGGCGGCCTCAAGGCAGCTTTTTCGATCGCGCTGCCGTAGTGACTATATTTCTATCGAGCAGGCGGCAAGTACAAGGAGAGATACAGTCGGAGGCCTTTTCAAGCGGTTAACCTGAGCGGGCAACATGATCGGGGAATATGAGCTGATCGACACAACCTGCGTCACTCTTTCCAGCCACTCTTCCTTCCGTGCCGAAAGTGTCGTAGTGCGTAATGCGTACCCTGTTTTGCTCCAGGAGGCTTGCAAGCTCAGGTGCGCAGGGGTCGTGGGAGGGTGTGCGGGTGGTCTTTCTCTCCTCCTTCTTTCTTGCACTTTCGTATCTCGTTCCTTCTCATTTTCTTCCTTCTCGGAGCAATTCTAAAGCAGCCGACGGCTGAAATAAGTTTGTCTGTCAATGCATTTGGTGCGCGGAGAGAGGGAGAGTAGGAGCATCCACGGAGGCGGCCGCTATCTTGTCCTGGAGCAAGAGAGAGAGCTCGTTACCAAACATGTATATGCACAAAGTACTCCGTACTCTGTAATGTAGGTGCAGACAAGAATATGATTGGACGCCCTCCGCTGTGACGGAAAGCTACGCCGAAAACAAAGAACGGATGGATTCAAATTACGACTTGCATCAGACTGGGTGCCCTGTCGATAGTGCTTACGAATACGCGCTAGCAGAGCTACCCCAGTCAAGCAGGTATGTTCATAAGATACATGTGCATAACTACTGGGCCACCCAGTTCCTGTTTCATGGAATGAACAGCGTGGGTGTCTCTGTCTGTTATTCGTGTACGAAGTATGGTCTCCAGGGCTACGGAGTACCAGCAACCGTTGCTGGTGCACAGCATTCAACAGAGAGCCAAGTCAAGCATCAGTACACTCTGTACGGAGCATATCAGCGGCAGGTTCATTCAAGTCCACGGCTCGGACATACTTTGCTGAGACAAGGATCATTTCACGCAAGGCACTTTCCAGCCCCCCTTGCTTCCTCTCTCGCGTCCTATGCTTGGATGTAGACTAGCCTCTCTACCCCTATACGAACGGGGTCTGTTGGTTGGAAGGTTGCCCCGCGAGACGGCTGCGTGAGGACAAAGAACATGTCTGAGAGCTCGAGAAATATGAAGTCGAGACCGAGAAAACGAACACGCTAAAAGCGCCACTGTGGCAGCCAGAGGCCCACCGACTGACAATCATGCATCTTGGTTGGCCAGGGCAAGCGAGACGAGCGTCAAATGCTGGTTGCCCAGGCGGCCTAGACTGTTTGCGAGGCTGGTTGCGCAGGCTGGTTGCGCAGGCTGGTTGCCTCCTCATTTTATCTGCCTTTTTTCTTTTCTTTCTTCTCGTTTTTAACCTTCCAAGCACACAATCCCCGGCAAGTGACAGTTCCATCGCTCACAATGGCAGTATACTGCCCCCCACAATGGCAGTCAGCTATCATAGCATCACCCGTCCCGAACACTCGTTGACCCTTCAATTTCATTCGGGCGCTTAAATGGCAGGATTGCTCCCTGTAACTCCTTTCAAGTACTACATGGATTTACATACATGTACGGAGTACAAGTGCTCCGTACATGGTACATGCCTGCTCCGTACGTATTCCGTTCAATCATTGGATAGCTCTAGTCGAAGTTGGCCATATTTGGCTAGAGTCCGTACCGGGCGAAAGAACCTCCCCCGCGGTGGGCTCTACGGTCTATATGATTGGCTGCTTGCTAATAGCTACGCGTGTTGTCCGTTGTTTAAGGTACAAGGCCCCAAAAAGAACGGAGATCCCCCGTTCGCGGCTGAGATCGACCAGCACGGACTATGGAGAGAAGTAACCGGACGGACATCTATCGGCGCGTTTTTAAAGGGGGAGCCGGTGCATTTTTCGGAGCACTCCGTACGTACTTCGTTGATAGGAAGCTTCTCAAACTTGTCTCATCTCGCTGTCCTCGCAGCGCCATAGCTTCTTTCGGGGCCCTAAATAGTGTGCTAATGCTCCGACAGACTTCACTGCGTTCCCTGCAACACCGACCATCTTGCATCGTTGGCTCGATAAGTGTAACAGGCGCACTAAATCTTGTTGATCTCTTTCTAGCCATGTTCTTTTTTTATTTTGAAGCTTTTCACATCATCTGAGTATGTACGGGGCAAGATACAGAGTAAGATACGGAGTACTACCTAAGAGTTACGGAACGCGTCTGTCGATTAGTCATTTCAATAGGCCCAAAAGCGCGTCGTCCTGAAAATTTTTACCAACACATTGCTCAACAAAAACACAAGACTCCCAACATAAAACGAGAGAAGACGACCGCAACGACCGCAACGACCGCCACGACCGCCAGCCGTGCCACCGACTGCGACAGCCCCTCACGGTGCATTGCCAATTACGCATCCTTGTTTGCTCTGTTGGCCCTTTCAGCTCTCTGCTTCCAAGTTTTCCCTGCCCCCTTCTCCTTCCTCTTCCCCTCTCCCCTTTTCCCCCATCTCCCCTTCCCCCTCTCCCGCCCCTCCCCCCCTCGTTTCTCCTCTCCCCAAGTGGCGAGAGCGATTCCAAGAATGGCCTGGCGGTCCTGGCGGTTCTGGCGGTGAAGGCCAACTTCATCCGAGACATGCAGCGGAAGCTGAGACCAAGAAAATCAGGGCATCGAGCGCAGACTCGAGCGAGCAGCGAAATGTCCTCCCGCGGAGTTGTGTGCTAATGCTCAGCGCTAACTCGTTACATCTTAGCTGCCCATCCACACCTGCAAATTGTCACTTTCCACCCACACCTTACCAAGAGCTTCTGCCCACTCACGTCTCGCCAACAACCACAATGCCCACACACACACTTCCCCCTGACATGGCGACCCCCACGGTGTTTAAACACGAGAGGCGAAAAGAGGCCTCTTTTCGGCGACCCTGACACGCAATCTCGTCACATCAAGGCGAGGGACATGTTTGTACGTTTTGTTATTGCTACACGTTTTCTCCTTCTCCTCCTTTGCCCCCAACACCAAATCTCTCAATGATGACTTCCAAAAACAATGCTTGACTTCCGAGAAAAGAGCCTCTTTTGGCTCGATCTGCGGACAACAAGGAACGACTGAGCGAGATCATCTGCTTTTCTATGTATACCCTTCTTGGTGGATTTTTTGCCCCTTGCTGACGGACGGCACATTAGAGGAATCTGGACTCTCTGGAGCCCTCCCTCGCCCACTTGCGAAACAACTGGTCTCGATCCGTATCCTGCACTCCATACATGTACATGTACATTGCACGGAGTGCATGTATCTTTTCGGACAGCGCCAAGCATCTTGCGTAGCATTTGGTATGCGAGACTCGCGAGTGAGAACTCATTTTTCCTCGTCCATTCTCCCCAGAGCTGCGGCCGTGGGATGGCCTGGGACTCTTATTGGAAGATCATATCAGACCCGACGATAGCCAGATTTAGTACGGAGTACATGTACTCCATACGGAGCACATACATATTCCAGGTACCTGTCAGGGGAATTTCGAATAGAAGGAGGCAAAGCAACAATAAGAGACGCGTTCAAAAAGACTGCAAGCAGATGCAAAACCAAAGGTGCAAAAGCAGCTGCCAGTTGTGCGAGGGCAGGGGTTTATTGAGCTGTGTGACAGGTACATGAATTGCGCGACAAAGCAATACAAGTACAGTGGAGCAGAAATGGCGGGGAGTGAATGGCGGAACAAAATGGCGGTGACCTGGACTGAGACATGCAGCAGCAGCAGCAGCCTGATAAACCCACAAGAGATAGCAGATGGCCGGGCATTGGCTGGAAGAACAGAGAGTTGATGGTAGCGAGGTAGCTGTTTTCCAAAAAAGGTGCCAAGATACAGGGATTGCAGTCTCGTCACATTCAGCGCAGCATAAGAGTGGCTAGAACATGGGCCATTCACGCAAGGGGGCATTTCTAAGACTAAGAGGAATTCAGGTGCAGGACGGGGGGTGGGGGAGCACCTGTGGATGAAGCTCTGACGGAATGCACAAATGTAAGATACATGTACGGAGTACTCCGCAGACAGGACTCGGCGGCCAAGTACTCCGTACAGGGTAGACATGTACCTAAAAAGCTATCGGAGCTAGTTGCTGGGAGGTGATCAGCGACAGGCAGGATGCGGGAGAAAGGTGGAACTGCTGCTCCGTGAATTAAACTGATGGCGAGATGGCGAGCAGGCGCGAAGAGGCGCGTCAAGAGAGGGCGTGTATGAGGAGGTAGAACAAGGAGAGTGGGAAGAAAAGGAGAGGGTGAGAAGAAAAGAAGAGAAGGACAAGAGAGGGAAGCTGTAGGGAAAGAGCTAAACAGCAGCTTGTTAGTTCATGGGGACGTTCTTCCACTTGGCTAGGAGGTACCTAGACTACGGCTTCCGCGTCCCGCCCCCGGCTCTAGGGGGTGCACTACCAATGGTTTAGCGACTGATGCTCAGCTCTCCCGTAGCTGGGTTGAGCTTAAGACGAGGAGAGGATGAGAGGGACATCGGAGGCAGGGGGAGAGAGAAAAGAGAGGAAAGAGAGAAAGGACAAAGGATCAATAGAGGAAGGTACTCCTGCGTAGGCCAAAAGAGAATCTGCTCTTGTTTATTTTTCCTCTCTCTAATTCACGTCTCTGTTTTTCCCACCCCCTTCCAGCTCCCAAAAGACAGCACATTCATTCCTCCCTCGCATCAAGTTGTCGGCCCCCTTGCGTAGGTGACTCCTTCTGCGTCTCGTGCCTTGATCTGGCCCAGCACCCCAGCTTGCTCGCCTGCTCCCATTCAATACACAAGGAGAAAACTGCCTCGTCTGAAAGCGGTTACGTGGGCATTTACTCCTACGCACAACAAGAAATCCAGGGCAGCGGTTGAGCGTGTTCAGATTCCGCCCAGATCCCAACAAGTTGCATTCTACTGAAATCCATCCACACATTCCTGTATCGCTTCTGCATACCACTCTTTGAGCTCCAACCACATCACATAGCAAACATGGGAATGCATTCAGAGTTCCAGGATCCCACCAAAGACGAGCAGCAGCAGCAGCAGCATCAACAACAACAGCAGCAGCAGCAGCAACAGCATCAACAACAACAACAGCAGCATCAGCAGCAGTCCCAGGAAAGAGGGAGGCTCCTGGCGGATGCACTTGTTCGACCAAGCCTGACCGCATTCACATCTCGAATCAGAATGCTGCCAGCGGACAGCACCGAGACGATGGCCGCAGCCCCAGCAGCTCCGGCCATTCTTCCAACGATGGCACCGCCCACAGTGGCAGCTCGTGCGGCCATCGGCATCGACTCGCAGATCACAACAAATGCCAACGGTGCTGTCGTCGATGCCAGCTATGCCGGTAGCTGCGCCGTTTCCTCTTACAGCAGCGACGAAGACGGTGATGACTACAATTTTGCCGGACATGAGGAAAGAGAACAAGATGAGGACGCGACGGCGTCATATATGACACCGCTGGCTACCCGCGAGAGCCAACGCTTTGTCTTCCCAAGGGTCGACGTGCCGTCGCAGTCGCGCCGGAGCTCTATCTCCAATCTGACACTGATGATGGTCCGCCAACGGGTAGCGGAAGTGGCAGTGACGAGTGCTTCTGGCGGCAGCAGCAGACATGGTGTCAGAACCACTGGCAGTGGCAGCAGCGGCAGCCTGTTGGTGGCTAATGGCTCCAACGACGATTCGGATGACGATCACTACCACCGCCACCACAATTTGCTCCCAGCCTACATGCGGCCCGTTCGCCACGGGTCGCCACCGCCGCCGCCTCCACCCTCATTGTGCCCGCCGTCGCCGGTGGCAGGAGCGGCTGCAGCAGACTCAGACGGCTCATCGACATCGGGCTCGCTGACCGACGAGTCGTCGCCGTCTCCGTCCACGTCCACTTCCTCGTCCGCGTCGACATCGTCGTCGTCATCCGGCAACTCCTCCCCTTCGGGCTCTGCATCGCCGTCCCCGACCGACACTTCTACGCAGTCGAATACACATCAGCAGGATCATTTCAAGCCGCAGCTGACCACCCGGCCCCAGTTTACCTTGATACGCGGCGGCGGCGCCGGTGCCGTCGGGGCGAACCTCAACAAAGGAAGCAGCGGGCCGCCGGCTACTCCGGCCACGCCTAGCGGGGCGTCCGACTCTCCCAAGGCTCGGTGCGCGGCCATATTGTCCAAGTTGGTCACCGGTTACGGCCCACCGATGACGACGCCGTTTGGTGGCGATCGTGGTCCACGCGGGTCGCCGGTGGTGCCGCTGGGACGGCCGGTCGTGATGGAAGGGGCCGCTCCTGGCTCAGGAACTTCGTTCCCACCAACTACTGTGCCGCACCGCGAGATCGTGCGCTCTGACGGCTGCAGGCTGACAGGTTCAGAGGTGACCGGGGAGCTGCCGGAACAGATCATGGCGGAAAACTTGACGCACTTTACCTACAGGACATACGGCAGCCGCAAGTATGTGAAGAGAGCGGAGGCCGCCACATCTTCTTTGGCGTCCTCATCGGCGACATCATCGAAGCCAGCAACGCCGGGAAGCTCCCAGACACACGGCTACTTCCAGCGGGGCGTCATGCGCGAACCGAAGCTCGAATGGCTCGGGGAACTCGTCTTTTTTGATTCCTACGAGGAGCCGAAGAGCTGGGACTACGAGCACAACTACCACGCCCATGGGTGGTGATGCCGCAGGAGAGAAACGACGCAAAGTGCCCTGCCGGACCGCTGCAGCGCATCAGTCTTCCTGTCGAAGTAAAACTCGGTCATGGATTTGTTTCTGTTACCGTTTGTTTTATTCCTTCGTGCTTTCTGCTTTTGCTCTTTCTTTCGGCGCTCTCTGGCTGCCACTTTTTTTTCGTCCGTGCTTTCTTATTGCTTTTGCTTTACTCGGCGCTCTATGGCTGCCACCTGTTTTTTCCCCCAGTGCTTTCTGTTATTGCTCTCTTTTCTTTTACTCGGCGCTCTCTGGCTGCCAATTGTTTTTCCCTCGGTGCTTTCTGCTATTGCTCTCTTTTCTTTCACTCGGCGCTCTCTGGCTGCCGATTGTTTCTTCTCGCAGTGCTTTCTGTTATTGCTTTACTCGGCGCTCTATGGCTGCCACCTGTTCCCCCCCCCGGTGCTTTTTGCTATTGCTCTCTTTTCTTTTACTCGGCGCTCTATGGCTGCCGATTGTTTCTTCCCTCGGTGCTTTCTGTTGTTGCTTCTGCTTTTACTCGGCGCTCTCTGGCTGCCGATTGTTTCTTCTCGCAGTGCTTTCTGTTATTGCTTTTGCTTTTACTCGGCGCTCACTGGCTGCCACTCTTTTTCGACGAAAAGGCCAAAAAAAGGCGTAAGTAACCCTGGCACACGATGGAGGGTAAAAGGCGCAATTCCAGCACACGACGGATGGTAATGGAATTGACGGAAAGGGAAATGAACTGGGATCCCTCAGCTACGGGGAATTCCGTATGATGGACATGGTTAATGAGGAGCATATGACTGTCCTAGCATCTTTGCAGTTTCTTTTTAGCTTCTTTCTTTTCTTTTTTCTTATTCTTTCTTCGTTCTCTCGCAATGCTCTCTATTCGATTTGCCTGCTCCCTCGTGACTGCTGCTTGCCAACCGTTGATGACGACGCCTAGGTGATGCCATGGGCTGCTGCGTACATGTACTCTGTGCTACCGCTTTAACGGCCTTACCTAGCTAGACGCCGAAGACGACAGTCACCGGTTCTCTTGACGGATCTGTCCCACGACTGAACTGTTGCTGTTGGACCCACCCCCATCAACAGCAATACCCCCCTCTTCCGAATAGTAGGGACGCGTCAGACATGGTGTCTCGGGAGTACAAGAGCGACAACAACGCACAAGCAAAAGCCGGGACTGTGTTACGTCGCACAATGACACAAGGACGTCGTCCGGGAACGGTTGTGCGCGCCCACTTCGTGGACAGACCTGGGACCATCACGACGATCAAAGTTTGTGGTCTGAGCACTGAGCATTTCGGCCGCAATCATTGTTTAATTGTTACGGGGACGAGGAGACTAAACTCATGTGGGAAAACCCCGGCAAAGACATTCAGCGACAAGAGACCAAAATCAGACTTGTTTCCCAACAGTAGAAGTCATCGTGAGAGAGGCCCATAACCCAAAGCGAGCGACAGCCAAGAGAACTCGAGATCCCTTTCGGTACAAGACCACCACCCTGTCCTTTTGCTGACCCGAAAACACAGCGCATGGCCGGCCATAGAAGAGAAGAGAAGATTAAAAGAATGAGCAGGAGACAGGATATGCGACGAAGCACTGCCAACAAGACATCGACATGTGCTGGGAGCAGCTGCCACCGTAAACTATGGCTGGCTGCTGGCTGAAACCGTCACCTGTCAGTGTCCGCGTAGCAGCTACTTCTTGCTGGAGCTGCTGCCATGGCCAGACGTAAAAGGCGACGGGCTTTTCTCCGAGAAGGTGGTCGTGCCGGCGTTACCGTCGGCGCCGGTACCGGTGCTCTTGCTGCCTTTGTCGCTGCTGCTGCCGGAAGAGCCCCATTTGAAACTGGAGCCGACATCGTTGCGGCCGGCGCTGCTGCCACTGCCACTGGTTTGGGCCTTACGGGCAGCCCGATCTCTCTCGGCCGCCTTGACGAGGACATGTCCGTGGATCTCCTGGTAGACTTCGTGGAATTGAGACTCCATAGTGTCCTTGTTAGATAGAATGTTTTTGTCGTTGTAGTTGTAGTCGAGTTGATGGATGAGATTGAGACAGTTTCGCTGCCACGATCCTGTTGATGCTTTTATGTTCAGCCTGTGCGAGTGCTGTTCGATGAGAGCGCTCGTCGAGCGAGTGATGCAATGCAGCAAGGTTATGAGCGGCGTGAATAAAATAGACGATTTGGGCTATTTGGCAAGCGAAACCGAGTGACGTAGCAGGAAGTATGAAGTGAGAATGGTGGAGGGTGGAAAATTCTCTTTCGGAAGGAAGAGGGAAAGAGAGGAGTGGATGGTGGAGGGTGGGAAATCCTTTTTCAGAAGGAAGAGGGAAGAGAGAAGGAGTGGCAGGCTGAAGAATGGAAAAGAGAGGGACGGGATGCTCCTTTTATCTTGCTTGTGAAAGAGCGAGACAGAAAGAGCAAGGCAGGGACCAAACGTCGCTTTCGTTTTATGCACATCGGGGGACTTCCCTCTGGCGTTCATACAACCCACCCCTGCCCACACACCCCCTCATATTTGTTCAGGGCATGGTCTGACTATGAGCTCTTCCTGCCTTTTGGTTGGTTTCTTCTTCCGGCGTATGTCTTTTTTTTTTCTGTTTGTTGTGCCGGGGGACAGCACGTCACGCCTCCTCTGTGTTTGACAAGCAGTGACAGAACAGCATAAGGCGGCGTAAGCCAAGGCTGGAAGGAACGATGTGAAAGGCAGGCGCACTGTCATAAAGCGAGGAGGGAAAACAGAAAGAAGGAAGGTGCGGTCCTACATATCTCCACACAGCACATCACACGCTGTGCGACAAGTTGTCCGTTCCACACCCCCCCTCTTGTCCCCCATGTCGAGGGAGGTTCTCGGTCGATATGGTTTTTCATCTTCGAGGCCGCGTACAAATATGCACGACGACGACTAAGCGCAGAGCTCCGCCCTCTCTCTCTTTTGGAGGCGCGTCTGTAAGATATCCAAGACAGATGTCAAGGACAGATCCCAATAGATGTCGTATGTCAAAAACTGACGCTCATCGCGCAAGCCGCTCTTGCTATTTTGCAGTCGTGAGGAGAGGAGGGGAGAACATGCTCCACACACACTCACAAGGCTCATTTCGCTGTTGGGCGCTTAGCCACGAGGGGCCTGTGGGTGGTATGACTGTTCGTTCGTTGCTGCCACGGAACACTCTGCAAAGACGAGACAGAACGGCCCAGTGTTGAGGAAGGGGGGTGGTATCTCAATAACTCGTCACAAGGGGCGAGAAGAAGAGGAAAGAGATAGGAAAAAAGACGTGGCGAAAGCGGCCGAAGGAGTCCAGACGTTCGGCTGCTGCATGCTGCACGGCCTGCATGAATGTTGCGGTTGGCACAGCGCAAGCGAGGCATTAATCCTTTGCCCATTCTTGCCCTTGTCCGGAGAGAGCGACGGCTATCACAACGTGCCTGCCTGCATGCAGCCGACCGTTGTGCGCACAGCAGCGAATGGGCGCCGGTCGGCACAGGTGGTGGTGGTGGTGGTAGTGGCAGTGAAGAAGCAAACCAGAAAGGTCCGATGTCGTTGCTGGAACCTGTCTGTCAGTTGGACGTGTTGGTTGGGGCGGGCTGTTGGTCTGGCTTGTTGGTCTGGCTTGTTGGTCTGGCTTATTGGTTGCAATATTCCTGCGGCCGCTGGACCAGGGACAGAGGCAAAGGACTCGAGATGGACAGACAGAAAACCGGTATTCCTCCCAGTGAACGAACGGCAGGCGGAGTCGGCCTGCCAATTTTGGCTGGACGCGCCTCGCTCAACAGGGTAATCTGAGGATAGAAAATCAACAGAACGGTGGGTAACAACGCGCGCTGGAGGCCGGCACCAGTCAATGCTTCCTCCGCCCCCTTGCATGGCCAGAATGCCAGATGTGGTTGGTGTCTGGATACTGCGTAGGTATCTTGCCATTTTCTTGTTGTGTCGTTGTTAGCAGGACTCCTTCTGACAGACAAATCGAAACCAACTGAAAGAGAACACGTCGCCGGCCTTGCGTCGACGTCGTCGTGTCCGATCAGCGCAGCCAGCGGCCCGCTGGTCGCCACAAGTGTGTATATGTACCCCGTACTCCGTATCTTACCGGGGTCTATTCTTGCAGCATCCTTCCCTCAAGGATACGGAGTACGAAGTGTACATGTACATGTACTGAGTTGGGTCTGGTAAGGTGCTTCGATTTTTCCTCAGACTTGGGGCCCTGGGGGTGATCAAGACCCGTTTTCGAATCCTGGATTCGAATCCATAACCACGGCACGTGACATCATGACATTCTATTCATTCGCACATTCGAAGAAAAACGATACGGAGTAACAGAACAACACAAGGGATACCTCCTAGACGAACGAGGGCAGCAAATATGAATGCTCCGTTACCAGCCGTTGTTCCGCTCATGCTCGGTACATGTACATGTACCTCAGAGAACGGCTTTGCGTCGACTAAAATAGAAGTCCCAAACCTGGAGAAATGGAGAAAGCTGCACTACTGTGACTTAGAGACGGGGGGGGCTGTGCGAGTAGCTGGACTCCGTACCTTCGAGCAGTAGTTTCATTGTACCTAGGTATCTTACTCCGTACGGAATAGAGTAATTAACTTCCAACATAGGTAGTCGATGACCCTCATGCCAGTGTCTGTGGTGGCTTACTTTAGATTAATGCAATTTATCTCCCTCATTCTGTCCCAGCCAAGACAACTGTCTTCTTGGCAGCCACTCGTGGGCCAGACCTGGGCAGACCTGAGAGGCATAGCCGAGCGGACGACAGGGACGAGAAAAGAAAAGAAAAAAGTGCATGTACTCCGTACTCCGTAGATGGTCGTTTGACGAGAATACCTAGAGCGATAAGGTTAAGAACGGGCAGAAAGGGGTAGGTAGATCGTGAGAAAAAAAGAACACGAGAATCAGGGGAAGGCGCGACTAAGCTTCCCCCCATCGGGTGGGCTGAACTTTTCAAAGGGCCCTTTTAAAACGGATGACGTACGGAGTACTCCGTACCTAAGGTACCTAAGAAACAAACTGTGCGCCGCGTTCTCGTGCTGGGGTTCCCCTTTACTGAATGCGCTGCCAATTCAGGGGGTCCCGCTGCTCAACGCCGTGCAGCAGGCTATTCTGCACGGATTACTTACGCACAAAGCACAACCAGAACAGAAGCCAAAAAGAGACTGGAAGGTATGTAGGCTGCCAGCCAAAGCTTCATGGAGCCAAACTAAGCACTACGGAGCACACGCTTAAGCAATGGTCTATCTCGATGAGTAAAGCCAAGTCAGTTCATCGTCTCTTCTTTGTCTATTCCCATTTATGTGTGGCATTTTCCACTTCTGTTTCTGTCTGCTATTTGCCCGCTATCGTGGCTACGGTAAGCTCTTTCCCAAAATTTTCAGGTGCTCGATCCACTGTATTTCCTCCTCTGCCGAGAGCTTCTCCCCAATTTTCTCTTTTTCTGCACAGGGGCGAAAGCGTAATACGAGATAATAGTCGCGTCCCACGAAGACAGCCACCACCCCTTTCCACTCCTCCTTTCTCCTTTCCCCTGTGGCCGTCGAACAATCATCCAGGAGTCGCCTGCATTCCCACTTTATTCTTCCTCTTCCATTCTGACGTTTTGCGACAGTCACCACTGTCTGCAGACCCCTTACGTCTGTTGCCAATTTGCCTCCTCGGTGGCTCGTCGTTCTTTCGAATCGTGAAGTTTTCATCATTTCGCGCCTCGAACCAGCGCCACTACGCCGCAACCGAAATCCGACCGCGTCTCTTCCTTCTCCCGCATTCCAAAGGGACAACTCTGCATCGTACCCCAGTCCCCTTTCCCACGATCAGGCGGCAGCCTCCGGTCACAGACGGACAGGACTTCACGCGTTGAGCCATTTCGCCTGACGTCAAACGCCATTTCGTCGCCTAATTCACCGACGAAACCTCTCCTCTTTCTCTCGCGTCTCCTCCTCTTCATCTCTTCATCTTCTTTCTGCAACATGTCTTCACACAACGCCTCTGGCCACCCGCCATCGCGACGGTCGCCCTCCCTACGCCTCCTCCGCACCCGTCGACAGCGTGTCCTCGCCCTTACCTTCCTCCCTTTGCTCGTTGGCCCAACACTTGTCGCAGCTTCGGCGGTCCCTGCCGCGGCTCCCGTCGCCGCTCGCGCAGCTGTTCAAGCCCCCGTGGCCCCTGCAGACTCGCTGGTGGACTCCCTCGGCGCTCGTGGCCCGGCACCCGTTGCTGCTGGGGCTGCCGTGGCGGCCGGGGCGGCTGGGGCGGCGCCGGCTGGCGGCGTCAAGGCCAAATACGACGCCTCTGCTGGCAAGGAGGCTCCCTACGATGGCAAAGATGGCCGGCCGCATGAGGGCCCATTCGTTGAACTCGAGAGCTCCCGAAAGACCACCGGCGCTACTGGTGCTGACGACGCAGCAGCGCAAAAGTCGCCCATTTTCATCGACGGCAAGGCTGTACCGGAGAGCAACGATGGCGTCATGGACGATAAAAACCGCGTTGCCCCCAAGCAAGGCACCACCGGCATGACCGGTGGAGTGTCTGAGAAGGACAAGCAGCGCAAGGCTAAAGAAGGCCAGACCGGCGAGCGTGTCGAGAACACGCCAGAAACCCCGAAGGAGGTCCCTGTACTTCCTCACCACGAAGAAAAGAAAATCCACAGCCAGGGCTCTGGCAAGGATAGCAAGGATGGCAAGGACAGTAAGGACGGCAAGGATGGCAAGGACGGCAAAGACGGCAAGGACGGCAAAGACGACAAGACCAAGGACACCGCGAACAGTGACTCGCCCGGACTTGAGGTATGAGTTGCCCGGATCGTTGTTGTCTGCTCTTGGACACCCTCCCCTCCCCCTCTTGTCCCCTTCCCTACTGACCACTTTCTCTCTAGAAACCTTACGATCTCCCCAACAGGAAAAACGACAAGGCCATCCCGGTCCCCAACTCCGCCCAGAAAGACCACCTCGACCTGAGCAAGACTCCGTCCGAAAAGTCGAATCTGCCATCCAGGCCGAGCGGCGGGCAAGAAGAATCATCAACGGCCCTTATCCAGCCTCTGCACTCCTTCCTGCTGTCCCTCACTATGATTCTCTTCTCCGAGATTGGCGACAAGACCTTCTTGGTGGCCGCCTTGATGGCCATGAAGCACGATCGCGTTGTCGTCTTCACGGCTGCGTTCAGCGCACTCTTCACCATGACCGTGCTGTCGGCGGTTTTGGGCCACGCGGTGCCCGTCTTGATCTCCAAGCAGCTGACAAATGTCCTGGCCTCAGCACTGTTTTTGGCGTTCGGTGCCAAGCTGCTTCGCGAGGGTCTGAACATGAGTGCTGACGACGGTATCGGCGCTGAGATGCAAGAAGTCGAGCTCGAGCTCGCCGAGAAGGAGAACTTGGCACGCGAAAATGGCCGCCGGCAGAGCCGTGCCGCCGGGGCTGTGCTCTCGCCGGATACACTGGAGATGGGCATGGGCGGCGGTGCCAGTGCAGGAGGAGGCCGGCTGGCACGGTCACAGTCGCGGTTCTCGACGCCGAACCGTAGCGCATCGTCGTCGTTGTCGCCTCCTCCGAACCGGAACGTCTGGAGCTCAGTGGGTAATGGCCAGGTCGTGTCGACGCTGAAAGGATTCGGTAGCGGGCTCTCCAACCTTGCGTCACTCTTACTGAGCCCGGCCTGGGTGCAGACGTTTGTCATGACCTTCCTGGGCGAGTGGGGCGACCGCAGCCAGATTGCGACGCTCGCCATGGCAGCCGGCCAGGACTATTGGTGGGTGACGCTCGGGGCAGTGACGGGCCACGCCTGCTGCACGGGTGTTGCCGTTCTCGGCGGCCGCGCCATAGCCGGTCGTGTCAGCATGAAGGTGGTCACCGTGGGCGGTGCCATCTCCTTTGTGCTGTTCGGCATCATCTATCTATACGAGGCTATCTACTCTGCATGAGAGAGTGAGTGGCTCGACAGAACAACCCAAACCCCTGAACGGAGTGGTAGTTGTCTGCCACGATGAGCTCGTCTCGGTGCAACCTTTTCCGGGCGTTACCGAACCAACCCGGTTTCCTTTTTTTATTCTTGGGTAACTTTGTATTGAGCCGGCAACCGGGACGCGACTTGGCTCGCCTTTTTTATGTTTGTTGCTTTTCTTTCTGACTTCATGTGGCTTTCTGCATGGACGGAGTTCTTGCGTTGGCGGGACACAAAAACAACGAAAAAAGAAGCTTACGCGGAGCATCCTAATGATTTGATCGCAAAGCTCTGGATCACCAGTCTTCTGTCTCTCTCTCGCTCTCTTATTGCTTTAATATTTTTCTGGAGGATACCACATTGTTACAACTTCCAGCTCTCGTTTTGGTCTCTCTGTTCTTTGTCAACTACCTATGTCTATCTCATCGAACGTCTGCAAGGTCATGGATGGTTCTGGGATATCGCGTTTCTTGCTTTGCTCCACAAGCTTCTTCAGGAATAATAAGGACACTGTTGGTATGAGTGAGGGCACAAAACCACCTGCATGAGGGCACACAACCACCTGCATGACACAAAACCAACTGCATGAGGGCAACAACCACCTGCATGACACAAAACCAACTGCATGAGGGCACACAAAACCTGATCACGTGGAGATATCAATTCAAGAATTCGCGCTCGGGGTACAAAACCTTTGCCCTCGCACATCGCCACGAAAATTCGTTCTTGGAATAAACAAGCGCTTTTACCAGATCAGTTGCAATCGTCCTACTCAGTAAGAGGATGACGTTCAGGATCTAAAGTGACGCCCAACTACAGTCGTCCGAGAATACCCACACTGATCAGTAAGGTTTTCTATCCTCGGGACAAAAACCGGGACCTTACGAAAGCGCACCACTGCTAATTTGAGCACCAACAGCAACAGCTACAGTCGGTAGGTAGCTTCGAAGCCGCCGGACGGAAGGCTATGGCGGTGATGCGTCGCTTCTTGATGAAGCGCAGCATCTACGTCACCAACTACCGCACGGTCGGAGGTAACCAGGCTCGCAGTCTCTTCGAGACTGTCGCGGCTGCGACTTCCCCTGGATGGCCCCCCAAAGTGTTGCTGTCGTTTGCCGAGAAGACGGAGATGCTGACGCGCAACAGGGCTCGCAGATTGCTTTGGCTCGTTCTGCCAGCGTTGGGAGTCCACGACCCCGTTCCCCGACCGCGGCATCCAGAAGCCGAAGGACGAACTCCCCACCGGTTCTATGGCTGCCAACCTCACGTACAAGAAGCCACCCAAGGGCACCAAGCACCCGATCAGGGCCATACGCGTCATCCAATGGCACTTTCCGGCTGACATGCGGTACGGTGGGATTGCAGGGTGTTTCTGCTTCTGCTGTGATAGGCGGTGTGAGTGATTGCAGTGGACTTCGCTGCGCGTTCATCAGCTTGAACGAATTTGAAAGCCATGAGGTAAAGGCTATCAGGATCCACCGCAGCCGTCGCTGCGGCCGTTGCATGTCAATCAACACCCCGGCATCGCTGTACGCTCGCCTTTTGACCGCGTACCGGCATGCAACCAACAAACAATAGCAGCGAAGGGTGTGGTGGTTCTTGATTACCTCTACCGCATCGCTTTCAATTTCGTCCCAAGTTTATGAGCGAGGCTGGCGAGCGCGGTGCGAAGTTCATATGCAATTGCTCTCACCGCTCATCTCAGCAGTAGCAGCAGCGTTTTGTAACCCTATTGCACCTACGGAGTACCAGTGTGGTATTCGACCGGCTCCCGCCACTTCCACCATCGACTACACTGGAACAGGTCTTGGGAGCCGACAACGGCGTCGGAGGACAATGGGTGTGGCAAAGCGCATGGCATGAGGACAAGGGCAAGATGTCTATAATAAGCAGCAGGAAGTCGAGTAATTCTCTTTACAATACCTACCCACATTTGCAGCAATTGATCTATCTTCTCTTTCATCTCTGATTTTCCCTTGACTCTTGTGTCAACCGCCAGATCGTTCTTTGGTACCGAGACAGCTACTGCTCTCCATACTCCCTCCTACTGCCATCCCCATGCCTTGCAGGCCCTGTGGCTCTCTTGATTTTACAGAATGACTGCATCGCCGCTTCGGCCACCCGTCTGTTCACAGACTGTAGATACAGACTTCCTGGCTATGATGATCTCGACCACAGCACCCTGTAGAAGATCGTCATTTTTGCCACAATTGCATCAGTATCAGGGACCGCCCGGACGGTTCAGTTCTTCAGGCCGCGCGGGTTTTTTGGCAAAAGCCCGCGAGACTCTCACGACCGAGACGTCGTTAAAACTAAACGGCGGTGTGCTTGAGTTGACCGCAGACGGTGCGCTCTCACGTTCTCAGAGGAGCCAGGTGGTCAATACCAGCCTCGTCGCCGACGAGCCGCAGGTCAACAAGGGAACCCGTGGCAAGGTCTCTGCTCCCCCCGACATCAAGAGGCAGTACGTTGTCCAGTTGTCCAGCGCGCCAGCTGCTTTGACTCTCCACAGCCGCACAGCACGCCGATCCCTGAATCGGAGCAGTAGCAGATTGACAATCCGATGCGAGGCCGTGGTGACGACTCGTGATGCCACGGGAAGGTGGCAACATCGTCTACTGGTCGTCAACCAAATGCTGTCGAGTCACCAAATCGGTCCTGGAAGCTGAGCTGTTTGCTTTTGTGCGTGGTTTTGACGATGCCAGTTCTCTGAAGGCCACGACGGATCAAATCTACGATCGCCAACCCCCCAGTCATCTGCACCGATAATAGCCATCACGGGGCTGGGACGACGGCAGAGAAGAGGTTTATGGTTGACCTTGCCATGCTGCAGTCGTACGAGCGCAGGGAGATTTCAGAAGTCAAATAGATCGCTGGAGACAGCAACCCGGCTGACGCCATAGCCAAGGCGAAGTCAAATGGTGCCTTGGTACGGCTTATCGAACAATCCTCATCGAGTTGAAGGAGGGGGCATGGGTCGAGAGAGAGGTCATCGATCTGAGGAGAACAGGAGGCCGTATTGGCCGTATACTTCCATTTACCAGATCAATTGTATCCTAGCTACGCAGGAAGACGAGGACATACACGTACAGGCTAACGAAATCACCTTTCCTTTGCTCCCCTTCCTTCTCACCCGTGCCTCTCGCCGATGGTCACGGTGTTGATGTCTACGCCGTTGTGAAACCAGCGTTCCTCCTCGCCGATGGGCACATCGTTACCGCTCATCATGCGCTTGCTCATGCGGCCATCCGGGGCAAACGTCCAGTGCTCCAGCCCGTAACAGCGGTACCACTGCACGCTGCTAGTCCGCTGGCTCTCTGTGTGTGTGTGTGCGTGAGCGTGTGCGTCGGCTTTATCCACGTAGTACTCGTACCAAAACTGTACAGCAATGCGGTTGTCCGAAAAGGCAAAAAGCTCCTTGCGCAGGCGGTAGCCCTTTTCGCGGAGCCACTTGCGCCGCAGCATGGCCGTCAACTCTCCGTGGCCCTGCAGAAAATCGCTGCGGTTTCGCCAGATGCAGTCCTCAGTGTAGGCCGGGATGACAATGGCCGGGTCTCTGCGGAGGAGGGGTCAGCTCTTGCTGCCGTCAAAGAATGGTCAAGCTACCAAAAGGAGAGACTCACCTGGTGTTCCATGCATCCTGGGCTGCTTTAACCTTTCTGGTGGCCGTCTCCAGCGTGAACGGCGGCAGCGGCATCCCTGGCGTGGCAGTGGACGAATCTGAGGAGGATGCCATGTCTTGTGAGTGCTTTGTGCCGATTGTGATAGATCGGAGTCTCTGTTGGCGCTATCTTGTCTGCTCAGGCACATGCCGGTCGAGAGAAACAAACATGACGTGTCCTGTCCTTCCTTTATACAAGTCCTCCTGCATTATTATGGCGCTGACTACTCCGTACTTACGTGGGAAAAACGAGCTGTCAGTCGGCCTTTGATCTGCAGTGGAAAGCCGCTGCTGCACTAAGAGCGTAATCCCGACTGACAGACGTCATCGCAGCTAGCAGCTTTCGTCGAGCCGGCCGGCCCGGCTTCGCTGTTCGGAGTAGGCCCAGGCCAAAATCTTCGCGCCCTGGAGGCGATTCGCGACTTCCCGAAGCGTCCGACAGTGGGGAGAATGTGGCAGTCTTTTTCGCTTTCATTTTCGTTATCATCATTCACCGTGCCGTACTGAGCACATGCTCAATTGATTCCACATAGGTACATGTACATGTAGCTGTAAGATACGGACTCGGATACCGTGCTGGGATCGTCAATGTCACATGCGGATGTCTGTGTGGTGCATCTGCGCACGGGTTGATAAGAGTGATGGACAGAGACCCCTGCCCTGTTCTCGACCTGGTCAAGCCACTCTTCTGGAAACCATTTATTCTCGGAGTGCCCAGTGGAAAGTTTGCGGACGCCAGGGTCTGGCCACTTCCTTCGGCCTTGTCCATTATGCGGTTCGAAACCGGGAAAGTTGCGAAGCCTCGTCAACTGCGAAGTCGGTTCCAGACACACTTGGATCATCGTCGTCTTCTCCCTCTGTCCTTTCCCCTTTCCCTTTCCCCTTCCCTTTCCCCTTCCCCTTCCCCTTCCCCTTCCTCCTTCCTCCTTCTTGTTTTCTTTTTGTTCCCTCTGCCAACCAGGGAAGCCGCGTCACAAAACACAATTTTATGGATCGCGGCAAAAGATCAGAAGGAACTGGAGAACCAGGCAAATGTGTTCTTGATGCGACAGTGCATCTATTCATCCAGACGAACATTGAAATTCGATCGGCCGGCTGGCTGAGGTGTGTTTCCTCGTCTGGCGGTCCGTGGTTGAGGCTTGTCGCCGAGTCCTGTCATCCATACTTCGGTACGGGAAATCGGCTCTGGCGAATCTTGTTGACGAAGCCAGAAGCCGACGTTCAGCTTCGCTGCATCGTCCGTGGCTAGCTGCATCGCGTTAGCCACCATCTGAGAAAATAAATACTCCGTATCTCTTCTTTTGGGGGCTTGGCGGCTTGAGCCTCCAAGAGGACCTCCAAGAGGGCGGCATTGATCCAGGAAACGGAGAAGACGGTCAAATCCCCTGTCCTGTTGTGCACCCTGTTATCGTTTCGGTGTTCGGTAGGCCTCACCGCATCGCGGCATTCTTTTCGTCCAATTTCTGAGCGTCCTGCACCCAGCCGGAATTCGTAGACGGGCGGACATTTGTGGAACAGCGACAGAGGCGGGAAGACGCGACGACAAGGCGACGCGACGCAAAAGACGCCTGAAATTGGCCTGTGAGGCCCGTGAAAAGGGTCGCCATCCACTAACGACCACGTATAAATACACTAACCGTGGCTCCCCCACCACCGTCGCCGTTGACCTGCTGTTTAGAATTTCAGGTCCGTTTCCCCATAATGATCCCACTCCACTCTCGTTTCATCGCCGGAAACTTCATTGCTGGGTCTTCTAGCGGTACCTGGCAGCGCCTGGAATGATTGACTTAGTGCCCGAAATGGGCCTAGCCTAGCAGGAACGGGACCAATCATTACCGCATTCCAAGGCTTCCCCTATTTCTAGACGTTCTTCCCCTTTTCCCGTCCACATGGCAGTCCACCTTATTGCTCAAGAGTCAGTAAAAGAGACGCGTCGACTTGCATGCAGTTTTCGACTCCGTACGGGGTATACGCGTACGGAATCTTATTGCTACCTAAGGTATCGTACATGTACTCCGTACGGAGTATCGGCAGAGCCTTGTGGGCTGTCCGTAATGATCATTGCGACGCAACGGAGAGAGCACTGAGAGCCCAGAGCCCATAAGCTCTTTCCTGCTCCGTCGTTTCGCCGGCGCATGCCTTTAATCTTCCCAGAAGCTCTCACGCCTCATTGGTGCACCTGCTGTGACCCGCTGCCCAGAGTCGTTCTTTCTCGCATCCCGCCCCTATTTGCAGAGCGCGCGGTAGCTCTTGCCGTGCTTGCTGCTCCTGTTCTTCTCTTCTGGCACCTGGCGGGACCCAGGCGCCGCCCAAGTCGCGACTTTCATGCCTAGATGTTCGCAACCATCAAGCAACGTAACAGGACGCCGTAATTCCTCTTCCGATGCCCCCTATTCCGAGGCACGTCCATGCTTCCCAGACATTGCCATCTGCATCTTGCCATATTGCACCGCGCTTCTCCCCGTCTTGTACTCCGTACTCCCGTACGCCCTCTCCTAACTTTTTGATGCCCGTGCTCGGTCCCCACCCACTCATCGCTCCTTCCCTCTGAAAGCTTATGGTCGCCGGTCCTTGCCTCCTTTCCTTCCCAATCCTGTCTCTGCCTCCCCCCCTCTTCTTCACCCCCCTTTTCCTTCAGTTGCCGTTCAACCTTTTTTTTTCTTCTCCTGGCCGCTCTTCACAGCCTCCTTTTTTCGCCTGCAACTCGTCCTCGCAATCTTTGCCCTTGCATCCGCCACCCAAGCGCTGCTTCGACGAAAACACGTCTCTTGAACGCGTAAGGAGAGGCCGACCACTCGACATCGACCGTTGCTTTTCTACCGCAAAGGTAAGTGACAACGTGCAGAGCATTACTGTCTTCCCTGGAGGTTGTTGTACCCGATGCCTCTGCGATCCTCCCAATATTCCGACTCGTCTCGTCCTCATTATCCGGCCTGGTTCCCTTCCAACCGCCGCAAATCAATGTTGCGAGCTAGGAAAAGAAAGCACGACGATCCTGAGTCAAGACATGTCTGCCAGACGTTGGTCCAGACGCTGTAAACAGGCATCTACCATGTCTGTCTCAGCTGTCATCACCAACGTGACTTCTAGATCTCACCAGTCGCACCCTGCTGTCCACTGTCTTCTCCGCCGTCCGCCCTATCGTTGCTCCAGTTCCAATTCGGCCTGCCTACCTCGCTCTTTGCCAGTCGCACTCCGATGGCTACGTTCCCGTTCGAATTCAGCTAACTGTTTACCGCATTCTAGGCCGCCATCGAGTCTGTCTAGAAGATCACTTCGACCTTTGCCTACTCCCACCCACACTTGAGCCACCTGTAAACCAACACCACGCGTCACGCAGGCCACTCCGCATACGCATCCGCCTGCAACCTTTAAAGACGACCTTTCTTCCCGATCCAGCTCAAGCTACAGACGTTGCTCAGACCATCGGTCGGGTAAAGACGAGAGAGAGCCTGACACCCGAAAATCCGGAGAGGAAAGTCTGGCGCACAAGTTTTCGCATCCCGTGCAATATTGCTGTGACACCGGTGCCACCTACCCTTTACCCACCTACGCTGGGATCGACAATCCTCGACCGCTTGTGTCAATCATCTCAGCTCCCGTTAAAGCCGGTGTTCGAGAAGGGCTTGAGGTTCTTTTATTACGCGGCCAGAGCAGCTTTTCACCTAGGTGCTTGAGCTTGTTGGCGCTCTGATCACCACCCTGCCAATATACCCGTCACTCAACTTGTCAATATATCCTTCTGCTCGGTCCCGCCGACTCATTTGCATCAAACAGGCACAACCACTTCACCGAACATTGCGTTTTGTAACAAGGTTGTGTCCAACAAAATCCAACCGACACACCAAGAAAAAGGTCCCTTTGTCCAAGCCTCTCTTTCACCACCACTCACTTTCCCCGGCCTTCTTTTGCGGAGATCGACACAGCCAAATCCGACGTGCACATTTTTACATTCACCCCAGGCCGCTTGCTTCCCCCAGACCATCTGAGAAGGATGAGCTCGAACCGTCGACCAAGTTTCGGTATGTTGCTAAGACGAAGCAAATCGGGGGAGCTAAAAGGCAAGAAAGCCCAGGCTCTCCGCGACCAGGAACTCCAGCGTCAGCGGGATGCCGCCATCCCTAAGTCGCCCCCCCGCCTCCCGATTCTATATAACGGTGCCCCGGCTCCCAACTTGCAAACTTCTTTCGGCGAACCCGTATCCGACTTGCCTGCGACTTCCTCGTCTTCTAACTACTTGAACGGCAACTACACCCCACGCCCGTCCATGGAACCGAGCCGCTCCATCATGTCTGGCTCGATGCCTCCTATTCCCACCGGTGCCTGGATCGACCCATATGCGCGCACGGAGAGCATGACGCACCGCGGACGCTACAGCTACGCAAGCAGCGCAATCAGCACAATCAACAGCCCTCGCCGCGTCCGGCGGAGGAAGGACCCGACGCCGTTCAAGTGAGTAGTATGCCATGGCGTCCGCTAGTAGCGACTTCAACGTTGGAAAACTCATGCTAATGTTTCTGTAGTATTTTGATTGTTGGCACCCGAAACGCCGGCAAGACGTCATTCCTCGAATTTTTAAAGACATCGCTCGCCCTGCCTGCAAAAAAAAGGACCAAAACATTTGACGTCGATGAATTTGCTCCTGCAGCGCCCCCCTCAGGGAATTTCATTCCGCACTACCTCGAGACGGAGATTGACGGCGAGCGTATTGGGCTCACCCTTTGGGACTCCGAGGGACTTGAAAAAAATGTGGTGGACTTGCAGCTGCGCGAGATGTCTGCCTTCCTGGAGAGCAAATTCGAAGACACATTCAACGAGGAGATGAAGGTTGTGCGCTCCCCAGGCGTTCAGGATACGCATATCCATGCAGTGTTCCTCATTCTCGACCCAGCGCGTCTGGATCGGAACATCGCGGCGTCAAAATCGGAGCATTCTGCTAATGGCAATGGGAATGGAATCGATCGCAACGGCGGCCCCGTCAAGTACATTCCCCAACCACGAGTTTTGGGTGGACTTGACGAGGATCTTGACCTGCAGGTTCTGCGCGCACTTCAGGGCAAGACGACGGTGATCCCAGTCATTTCAAAGGCCGATACAATCACGACGAAGCACATGAACGTGTTGAAGAAGGCGGTTTGGGATAGCCTGAAGAAGTCCAACTTGGACCCTCTGGAGGCACTCGGTCTTGATGACTACGACGACGATTCTAGCAGTGCAGCCACCTCTCACCGTATCAAGGAGGAGACGGAAGAAGAGACTGCCGCTGCGGAAATTGGACATGCCACAACCACGCCGACGGCGGACAATGGCGAAGTGGGCGCCGCTACCTTCTCAGACCGTGAAGGCGATGACGTTTTCCCGATCCATGGCGCCGTCAATGACTCGTATTCGCCACCATCGAAGCGGCTCTCTAACCCAGGCCGCCGCAACCGGGAGCGTGATACTGAGCACCTTAGGGACGATGAGGAGCTACCATTCATTCCCATGTCCATCATCAGCCCGGATATTTATGAGCCTGGCGTTGTTGGCCGTCTCTTCCCTTGGGGATTCGCTGACCCGAATAATGCGGACCACTGTGACTTCCTTCGCCTGAAAGATGCAGTCTTCGGTGAATGGCGCGCAGAATTGCGCGAGGCCAGCCGCGAGCAATGGTATGAGGGTTGGCGTACAAGTCGTCTGAAGCAGCGCGATGTTGGGCGTGGGACTAAAGCGTCCCTCCGGCGATGATACTTCTGCCGACGCCTTCTCTTATCCACCCCAGCTGCCAGAAAAGTTTGTGCTATTTTGTCACACCGGCCGCTGGTTCTCAGCACACATGGATTCGTTTTATGGCAAACTCGGGGCAGGACTCTATTCTTATTTTCTTACAGCACTCACCATTGCACGCTCCTTTGTCTTTTCCTTTCGTCATTTCATTTTTCTTTTCTTTGTCTGACCCGGAAAGGTGGTCACTGGAAAAGAAGCAACTGCGCTTTTACGTGGCCTCTGGTATCCCGGAAGTCTTTTTTTTTCATGACGAGAAGATGTTTTCTCCCCATGACTTTTTGATTCCCCTTCTGTTCTCCTGCTCAGTATTGCCACACACTATTTCATTTCCATTCCGTCTCTTTTGTCAACATTTTTCTACTATCTAGCCGCAAGCCAAGCTGAGCTGAAGGGGTTTCGCGGAACCTGACTGCCTTTGCTTTATACACAGTTGTCTTTTGTCATTCCTTGATACCTCGGCGCAACAGGAGACTGCTTTTACCCCAATCTCAGGCGAAACTCGAATTTGAGCCATGTATTGAAATAAGAAAAAAGAGGGGAGGCGTGGAAGGAAGATTGCTGTGCTCTTGTTATCGATATTTTATCTTTTCCGTTGGCAAGATTACGAGGTGTTTTTGTTAAGTTGCACGTCGAGAGTTTTGGCCATAGTAATTCGTGATTCAGAAGCTCAGGCAGGTTTTGTGCGCCAAAAAGAAGAAAATGCTACCAAATGTACATGATTTTTGTATGCGGCCATGTACTCCCCGTAATACAGAGAGAGTAAAAGCAGTCGTGTGTATTTTGTGGCAAAGAATGCAGACCAGCTGCCTCCTGTCTGCCCGCTATGGCTTCGCCTCGATGTCGGCGTCGGGACGCTGGTCCTTGAGGCGGCCGGTCATGCGCGACTCCAGGCCGCCCTCGAAGCTACCACGGCGGCCCCAGTTGCGGGGCTGGCGCTTGAGGAAGGCGCCGACGGCGCCGAGGTAGCCCTCGTGGCGCAGGAAATAGGCCTGCTTGGTGCCTTTGCTCCAGAATTTGATGGCGTAGCTGAGCGTGTTCATGGTCTGGGGGTGGCCCTGGATGAAGGAGCCGCCAAAGTAGATGCTGGACAGGTTGTGGATCTGCGACTGCAGGTAGGCGATCTGGCCAATGTTGTTGCTGATGGCGTACAGCAGCGACCGGCTGATGTCGGCGGCCGAGAAGCCCGTGCTGTAGGCGGCGCCGCGGTAGACGTTGCCGTGGTCGTTGTTGGGGTCGTTGGCGTGGTCGTTGTCGAAGTCGCTGCCGGGGCCGTGGTCACCCCGGGACATGGGCGCGGTGCCGTCCTCGGCCTCGGTCTCGGCCAGGTGCTTCATGCGGAAGACCTTGCCAAAGGAGCTGGCAATGGCGGTAGACTTGAGGCCGATCTTGCCATAGTCAGTGCCGTAGATGTCGCCGACGAGCATGTCGACGCGCGAGTTGTCGCCGTGTGAGGCCAGGTCGAGCATCTCGTCAAAGGTTCGCGCGCCCGTCAACAGCGAAAGCAGGCCCCACAGCGTGCCGCCGCCGAGCGAAGTGCCGCCGACGCGCTCGTAGGTGTGTGGGCCCGAGACCTTGAGCATGCTGACGCCGGAGCCAATGTTGACGAGCATATAAGGGTAGATGGCGTCGGACGGCGCGGCAAAGTGCATGGGGTCGGTCTCGGAGTAGGTGAAGACCTCGCGGGGGATCTCGGTAATGAAGAAGTCGAGGCCTGGCTGTCAGTTTTTTTTCTCTTCTCTTTTCTCTCTTCTCTTAATTCTTCTCTTTTCTCTTCTCTTTTCTCTTCTCTTTTCTCTTTTCTTTTCTCTTCTCTCTTCTCTCTTCTCTTGAGACTTCAACATACCCATAATTAAACACTCCATTTCGTCTTCGCTCAGCACGTCCGTCTGCATGCGCTCGCGGATGCGGTCATAGTACTTGTAGGCGCCACCACCGGTGGCCATGACGCACAGCTCGCCCGAACGCGAGCCGCGCGCGGCCATGTAGCGCTTCTTGAGCTCGAGCAGGTAGTCAATGCACTCGTCGATCCGGTCGGTCTCAAAGCTCAAAAAGTTAAGCCGGCCGCCCGGTTCTGCCGACTCAGCCTCGCGGGAAAAGTAGACGACCTTGGCCAGCGTCCCGCCGATCTATGCGGAGCAAATGTCAGTTTCCACCAGTTCCTCTCCAGTTCTTCTCCAGCAAAAGCCCCCACAATCACTGTCCGACTCACATCAACGGCAACGTGCGACACAATCGCGTGGTGGTTCGGCAGCCGGATGTCGTAGGGCGAGTGGTGCTCGGATGGCGAGTGTGCGCGGCCGACACACGCCGAGCCGTTGGGACGTCCTCTGCCGTCGCCGCTGCTGCCGGACCGCGACCAGTGCCGGCCCGTCTCGCCGGCCGAGGCCGAGGGCGACGTCGGCGAGCCGCTGGCCGACGAAGGCTGCTCTTCGTCGGCGTCGACGATAAACGCACCCTTGACATTGATGCGCACGGGACCTGGCCGGGCCAGGGTGCTGTCGATCTCGGCCGTGGAGGTAGTGGTCCGGTGAGGTAACGAGGTCGTGTCCAACGCCGTTGGCGGCAGCGTCTGGCGCTTGTCTGCCGTCTCTAGAGACGCACGGCGGCTGTCGCCGGCCATGGCCGCCTTTTCGGCAATTCGGTCGTCCGGCACCGGGCCAGAGGTGATCTCGGCCGTGGTTGCCGTCAGCCCGGGTATCCTCGGAGTCATGGCTGTGTGTGTGTGTGTAGACTGCGTCACTGCGGCGGCGGCTGTCTGCAAGCTTAAACGGCCAGCAAGCGTTAATGGTGCAGATTTTGCACAGTGTAGATAGAGCTGTCGGAAGAAGGCTGCAGCGAAGTCACAGGCGGTGTACAGCTGCAGCCGATAGATAGTTTGCGATGATGGCAGTTGTCTTGCCTGACCACTTCTCTTGACTCTTGTGGCATTCCCGCTCGTCCGTAGGATGGTAAGTTCTTACGTTTTTCTCTTCTTCTCTTTTCTGCTCGAATCTGTTTTTCTTTGCCCCCGTCGTACTGACAAGTACAGCGCAGTTGTCCTCCTGCTGTAGCGATTTTGATTACAAAACGCCGATAGCACAGTCGCTGCTTTCTGTTGATCCTGCCTCTGCGCCCTCGTCTCGTCTTTGAGCCCTTCTCTTCCTTTTCTTTCGGTCCTTCTCTCTCTCTCTGCCTCTCTATTTTTTCGGCCTCTCGCTTCTTCGGCCATCTTCTTGAACAACTTCTTGACCAGCTTCTTCGGATATTCTTCGGCCATGTTCTCCCTTTCCCTCGGTTTGTCCAGAGCCGAGCTACAGCGCCGTTAGCGCTGTTTGTGCTCTGCCCAAAAAGTGCGGAGCCTGAGTCGCAACCGGTGATAAGCAGCAATCACCAACGCAACCTTCTGTCTTTTCGTTGCCGAATTCACCAATGGCATCAGTTCTGCACCACATTGACACGATCTTGCAGTTCTTTCCAGCGTACTCCGTACAGAGTACCTACTGCGTCCCAGTCTTCTATTGAGTTTGTGCGCTGGAAAGTGTTAGATGTCTGACCTACAATCTTGTCCCCAAGATATGGAATTGAGGCCGCACAGGGCATCACGGCAAGGAACCCGAATCAGGCGAACCAAGGCAGCTACAGGTCCTAGAACTATGAAAGCGCCTCAGAATAAGACCTGCTACGTGTATATGACTTCAGTTGCCATTTCCAACACAACAACGCAAGCCGTTCGCAAGGCCAACAAGTCGATGTCGTTGCTGGCGGAGATGCGAATCGAAGTGCGGCAAGAAAGGCCACGCACACAGCCCGGTCTTGAATATGTCTAGATATTTCGAGATGCGTTGAGTAAGCGATGCCTGGATTTGCCGCTGAACAAGATTGACAGCCTGATTTATCAGTGTGGCTCGTGGTCGGCGGACAAAATACGAAGTTCAAGATAGGTACCTGAGCCAAACGAGATGAATCAAGCTGCTTCATCTTCTAAACGACAAGTCGTCCGACGGAGCCGTGCGCATCTTGGCCCGTTGCGACGATCTCTTGGCCGACTCAGCAGGCATGCGTCCAAGAACCACCTGCATCTTGATCACGTCGAGGCGGCTGACTCGACCTCGGGCGATAACGTTCCACGCGACTCTGCGCAGCTCGATTCTGAAGTCCTCGCTTCTGCGTAGATGACAGTTCAGCATGTCCTTTGTGTCGTATTTGGAATGACGTCGGCCTTCCATGAGACGTTCAGCCGGGGAGCTGGCCCCGGAGCCGTTCATGGCAATGCCAAGGCAGCGACGCACAAGACCAAGGCGACAAAAGCTGGAGCAGTGGCAAGCAGTAAGACAGATCCTGTGAGGCCGATGCCGCGACGACGGTGATACTGATAATACTTGTAGGTATCCAGGCGAGCGGCTGTTGCATTGAAGTGGACAGAGCTTCGTTTCCTTAAATGTAAGGCGATATTAACGGCACAGCTTTGCTTGCTTTGGATTTTGATTTCTCCCGAATTGGAAGTCACTCGTCATTTTCTCCTTCTGTGTCAGAGCTGCGGTGTACTGCCGCCATTGTGTGCCGCCGCCGCTTTCGTTGAAGCTCTCTTCCTCGTCCTTCTGTCCCGTTGCGTATGACGATTGCGGGCCTTGATCCGTTCTTTCTTTGCGGCAGTGAGAACCTTATCCGCATAATCGTCGACCTCAAGTCTGGCCACCGCTTCGAGGTGTTCCCTCATATTGAAGGAAATGCTGAAACAGTCTGATTGGCGGTAACAGGAAAATCAATACCACCCCGAAAGAAATACCCCAAGAAACATATCGAAGAGCCACCTCTACAGTGCTCTGTTGAAGGTGATTTAGAGATGCCGATGCATCGCCGTGGTCATCTTCACACACGACCGCGGCTCCAGGCTGTTGCAACAGCGGTGGAAGGGCCCCGGGCGGCCCTGGCATTGGCAGCCTGGACAAAGCGAACCCGAATATCCCTGGCTACGTCCACGAGGTTTCGCAGGGCGGTGGCGCCGCGGACAAAAGCCTCCCGACTGTCCATCAAGGCCAGCGAACGCAACTGCGTCATGTGGACTTCCGGACGGCCACCTTCTGTCGGAGGTGCCGTGACATGATGGGCAAACACCTTCATATTGTCACCACCGCTAAACGTGACAGAGAAAGTGTATGCCTGTCCATCGTATATGGGTACGGCCTCGCCAAAGTTTTGCAGGCTATGCATGGCGCGCGCGCACAGCGCCCCGTAGTAGCGGACTTGGTTCGTGGCAACCAACGCCGAGCCACCCGGGCCCTTCACCTCCATGGTGAGGTTGGGAAGCCAGGGTCTCCCATCGGCCGCCGACGGCTTGATGTGGTGGGCGAGGCTTTCGCGAACCGGCCATGCGAGATCCTCCATATTCACTCCGTAGTAAAAGTCCGGCACGGGCTGCACCAGCGACCCGTCGGTGAGCGGATCAAGCATGTTGAACTGCACATTGTGAGCAGGTGCATGTTCATGCCAGTGCTTCGCTCCCATGATGGTCGGAATGACATGTGCAATGACTTCGGCCTCGTTTTTCGCCCTAAAAATGGCATCCTGAAACGCCTCGAAAGCATCGTCCGAGAACTGGGATGGCGACAGCGATGGCCGCCGCGTAGACAAGGCCGCCATGACCTCCTCGTGGTCCGTTCCGCGCAAGTATCTCTCCGAGTAGACACTAAACATGCTGAGATGGGCGTCCAGGTGACGGTCATACGCCGACGTATTCTTCCCCGTCATAATTTCCGTCGACCCCGTGGAGTCTGGGTCGACGGACTGGGTTTGATTTGTTCTCGTGTCGGCAGGAAGTTCGTACTGATGCCGTCCGTGTTAGCACAAGCTAGACAGAAAGAGAACCTCATCGTCTCCTAAACACTTACCCCGCGAAGATCAGAAATGTCGGGGCCTCCCTTGCGAGCGAAGCGAACAAGTGCTTCGGCAGGGAAAGCGAGAGCAAGATCTTCAGCCGGCTTGTTTCCCCGGGGAGAAGAACTCTGCTTTTCGCAGTCGAGACGCTCGCGGCGGTCGTTTTCTCTCAGCGCCGTACGCGTCAGATAAATGGTCGGAAGCTCTTCCCAGAACGTGGGAGGATATGTCCAAGGCGTGTGCCGTTTTTTTACTTTGACTTTCTTGGATGCTGGATGGTCGGCTTCGTCGACACCGCGTCGTTTTTGCGGTCGTTCTGCAATGTCTGATGCTTCAGCTGCGCTCAAAAGCTTCTCCTGTGCCTGAGATTTCGAAGACGAGCACAATCTCGCTGTTGAGATACCACCGTTCATGGCGACGAGATGTGGAATGAGAGAGGGCAGGAGTGCCTTTTTCACTTTGTCAAGAGACAAGGAGGCAGCAAACCTGTGAAGGCAGCTCTGTATCCGCGTCTTCTTTGGCACCGACCTGTAGGAAACGCCGTCGCCAAAGTTGCAAAGAGCGTCAGATATCAACTTTCGTTGACCCAGCTTCACAAATCCGCAAGGAGTTGCTTTTGTAAACAGAAAAGTGTATCCAACCATCAGCCGTGCAATTAGGCAGGTGAAACACCTCAGACTGTTGGGATTTACACAGGCTGCGTTTCTCATTTCTTATTTCGACTGCTCACCAACTTTCTCATCCGCGGCATCCGTTTCCGGCGACCTGTCAGTACTCCGTATTCTGTACGGGCAAGAAACGTAACCGTTTTTGGCTAGTGCATAATTCTACGGCGTTTCCGCGACTGTCAACTCCTTGCTCCGTACGGAGTAGTCTCAGAAGACTCTCGCTGAATCCGACTGTTTGCTGTGCCCTCTCGGGCAATGGTGGTTTGTGGTGTGAGGGGGCCTTTTAATCTCAACAAGAACTGCCTCAACGGCGTGAGCTGTCAACGCAAATACGGCGGATGCCATACACTCCCTAGAAAGGGGAAGCAATATGGTTTCAAGTTGTACGCAAAAGATGACCTCTCGGATTGGGCTGGCATAAGTGCAGGTACACTCCATGCTTAGAGGTAGTTACTGCATTGGGAGTACCTAGCTGCGGGAGATGGCCCACGCGCGGATCTGATTACTCTATTTTTAGGCAGTTCCCTTTGCGTCTACCTCTGCTTTCTGCTCGTCACCTTCACCGCTACCTTCACCGTGCTTTCGCCTACTCTAATCTACCTGCTTCGTTTTACCTGATCGTCTGCACTGTCCTCTGTTCTCAAGCAGGCAGTATGTCTCGTCCTGCTGACGAGCGAGCCATCTTCACCTCAAGAAGTCTCATCTGATTGTCAGACACCTATGACAACGAAAGGGGATTTAGCGGACTGATATGCGTAGGTATGTAGGTATGCACAACGGCACAGCACCAATGTGACAGCACCTTTTAAAGTTTCTCCCGTTGCCTCACATCTTTCGTGATATTGCGTAAATCACAGCCTCATACCTAGCCACCATAAGCAGGAGCAGCCAGCTTTGTCAGCATCCACTTCATGCGCGCAAGTCGTTCCTTCTGTCTCAGACCGCATAGCGGAAAGATGAGCACGCACGAGCATACAAAAACGGACGACTCACTTTACAACACGGACTACAGTGTGTGCCGTACGTGCCAGGCCTGCGTCGTGCCCCCTACTTGGCAGGTGCGGCCACAGGCGACGGCCAAGTTTTTTTGCATGCGCCGCTTGCGGCCATCGCGGAACCGCTGCCTGCTGTAAGGCTACTTCTCGCCCTACTCCGTAAACTGCAAACCACGGCATCACACCCTTAGACTAGGAAGAGAAGAAGGGAAGTTTTGGGAAGAGAAGCTATCGATTTCAAAAAGAGCAGCTGGAAAAAGTCAAGCAAACAGTAGGCTGGAAAGAAGACGCGAGAAAGAAGAAGTGTATTACCTATTTGTTTTGCTGGTAGAAAAAGCCTGCCTCGGGTCAACGCAAATCTTCAAGCAGAAGTAGATGCTTGCGGACAGATGAAGACGTTTACAGAACTGTATGACTGGGCTCGAATGTTTGACAAAGAGGTAAAAGAAACGTGGCTGTTGGGGTAGGTTCTCAACACGGTCTAGGAAGTCTTGAAGTCAGCCCTAAGCTCTTTGACAGACTTCAATACAGAACTAGAGCCATGCAGCCGAGTGAAGCTGTAGAGCTGATGTCCGGCTTTTGACAAACATCACCGATTTGCACGCTCTTTACTACGTCGGCCTGCTGGGAAAGCCTGCCTTCTGGTCCGTCGGTGAATAAGACGGCATTCTGAATCTCTCATTCCATATATCGTCACCATGAACGGTGACACCATAAAGTCGAGATTGCGCTCGTATTCGAAGGCTCAGGCTTTGATTGTCACTCAGAAGAAGCCGGCTGAAGCAGGAAGTATGGCAGAACGACCGCAGAAACGACGCGCTGTTGACGAAGCCGACCATCCAGCAGCCAAGAGAGTCAAAGTAAAAAAACGGCACACGCCCTGGACATATCCTCCCACGTTCTGGGACGAGCTTCCGACCATTTATCTGACGGGTACGGCGCTGAGAGAAAACGACCGCCGCGAGCGTCTCGACTGCGAAAACCAGAACCCTTCTCCTCTCCGGCAAGACAAGTCGGCTGAGGATCTTGCTCTCGCGTTCCCTGCCGAAGCACTTGTTCGCTTCGCTCGCAAGGGAGGCCCTGACATTTCTGATGTCCGTGGGGTAAGTGTTTAAGAGACGATGAGGTTCTCTTGCTGTCTCGCTCGTGCTGACATTGAAGGCATCAGTACGAACTGCCTGCCGACACGAGAACAAATCAAACCCAGTCCGTCGACCCAGACTCCACGGGGTCGACGGAAATTATGACGGGAAAGAATACGTCGGCGTATGACCATCACCTCGACGCCCATCTCAGCATGTTTGGTGTCTACCCGATGAGATACTTGTATGAACCGGACCACAAGGAGGTCATGACGGCCTTGTCTGCGCGGCGGCCATCGCTGTCGCTATCCCAGTCCTCGGACGATGCTTTCAGGGCGTTTCGGCAGGCCATTTCTAGGGCGAAAAACGAGGCCGAAGTCATTGCACATGTCATTCCGATCATCATGGGAGCGAAGCACTGGCATGAACACGCGCCTGCTCATCGGGTGCAGTTCAACATGCTTGACCCGCTCACCGACGGGTCGCTGGTGCAGCCCGTGCCGGACTTTTACTACGGAGTGAATATGGAGGATCTCGCATGGCCGGTTCGCAAAAGCCTCGCCCACCACATCAAGCCGTCGGCGGCCGACGGGAAACCCTGGGTTCCAAACCTCACCATGGAGGTGAAGGGCCCGCATGGCTCGGCGTTGGTTGCCATGAATCAAGTCCGCTACTACGGGGCGCTGTGCGCGCGCGCCATGCATAGCCTGCAAAACTTTGGCGAGGACGTACCCATATACGACGGACAGGCATACACTTTCTCTGTCACGTTTAGCAGCCATGGCCATACGGAAGTGTTTGCCCATCATGTCACGGCACCTCCGACAGAAGGTGGCCGTCCGGAAGTCCACATGACGCAGTTGGATGCGATCAGCCTAACAGGCCGTCTGGAGGACTTTATCCGAGGCGCCACCACCTTGCAAAATCTCGTGGACGTGGCCAAAGATATCCGGGTTCGCTTTGTCCAGGCTGCCAATGCCAGGGCCACCCAGGGCTTTTCCACTGCTGCTACAACAGCCTGGAGCCGCGGTCGTGTGTGAAGATGACGGCGGCAATGCCTCGGCATCTCTAAATCACCTTCAACAAGACACTGGAGAGTTGGCTTGTCGATATTTGTTTTGGATATTTTCCTAAATTTTTCATGATTTTCCTCGCTACATTTAAACAGCATTTCCTTCTAGCACTAGCACTCAGGCTGATCCGGCCATGGAGGCGACGTGAGGACTCTGCGCAGATACTACAGGCTGACAGTGACCGTCATGTTGTTACTCAACATCATGAGTACTGGAGGCAGGCCCTGGCACAGAAGCTCCACGTCTGTCAGGTACTGTATGCTTGCTTGCTCGTC